>CM067369.1:168133174-168198174 GCA_034401795.1 Chaetoderma sp. LZ-2023a | reverse complement strand
GGGTTTTGCATGGGCGTTAAGAAGTGCACGTGTCGCGGATGTGGAATTGCATTATACCAATTACACACAAGAATGTGTATATCTCATTCCCTCTAGGTGCATTATTATTCTAGGAGATAATACAATCAAAATACTTCGGAAACTATGTCTCTCAAGAGAACATATCCTGTTAAGGCCCTGTCTCGTACAATATAGCAATAACACCACAGTATGCAGCCATATTAACCTTGAGTTCCTGATATGGATGAGAAATCATAATCATGCTGATCAATAACTCATTGCTATCTTGAAGATATAGGAAGAACAATCAACAGTGTGATATTGCCAGGCTGACTCTTGGCCCAGCCATCATCCATCAAACAAAGCTCATATTCTGGTTTACAGTGGCGCACTATCTAGCATACAGATTAAAACTGTATTCTTTCTCTATTAGCTTTTTGTCACTTTCACTAAATTGGTGCAGGGTGGCATAAATAGTTATGTTATTGAGATCACACATGCTGATAGCCATTCTGCTATCGAAATTTCAATAAGATGTGTGTCATGTTCCCTAATCTAACTGTTATATCTGAACAGCATTTGCGAATCTGGTGTTGACAGGATCCTGCTAAATCGTGCCAATTAAGGTTATAAGCTATATAACAGTTTATGGAGACTGAAATTTGTTTTAGTAAATTACTGCATATCCGATTACAACTTCAGCTAGAAAGAGCACGCTACAATCAGAGGGTAAGCTCGATAATTTCAATAAGAGCCGTGCAAACTCCCACCAATGGTGCATATCACCTATCTGAGCACCATTTGCCATACTGGTGCTGACATAAAAGCCAACCAAGCCTGAATCTAGCTATACCTCACGCAAGAATACAACCCCATAGAGATTTGAGCATGTTTTGGTAAATTACTGCATATCTGACTGCAAGTGGGCGCCACGATATGCAAAGCAATCTGGCTACCCAATGCGGATTGTAGTCAATTTCAGCGTACTTTTAAACATGGTGGCTGTTCTGTCACTTATAAACGTATACTACTTAAAGAGCGGAGCAACAGCACCCAGTCAAATTAGTTTCGAAATATTCAACAGCTTACCTGTGTATTGTTTTGGAAATTGAGCGTCAGGGTTTTCGGAGATCGATCGATCTCAACACGAGCGAGGTGTGGGTGGAGCTTAGCTAGCGATGGGCGGGGTATAGCTTAAACGTGAAAGGTCCACTACGCAGTCATGCTGAGTATGCAGCTTGGGAAAAGCGTTAGATCTTTGCATACATACACGTAAGGCAAACTAATTGATTTCAAGATTTATAATCACCTTAGCCATTCCATTAATGACTAGTTAATATTAACATAGCAATAACTGATCTTTGAATACTTGTAGTCAAATTTCGTTGGAAAACGTACACGCACCATAATGAATTGGATTTATTGTTACTGGTTCTTTGGTTGAAAGGGAATGATAATTCTCAAAATGCTCTTGTACGACCGTGAACAATACCATCTTTGTTCAATTGGTATGAGAATATACTCTAGAAACCCGAAATTATAGGGTTCCAGTACAGAATTGGTGTCATTACCAAATTCAACGCCTGGCCTATATGCATTGGATTGTTAAGCCATCACAGTCTTTTCAGGTTAAGCATATGTTTAAGCATATGTGTATAGTCTTAGATATCGCGTAGCTAATGCAACATAAACATGTTGGTGCCATGACAGTTCTCAGTCAAGTTATCTTCAGAATATTCAACATCACATTTTGTTGTGACTCGGAACTAGCATAACTCTGTCCAGTTTCTTTTAGAATTTCTACGATACCAATGTCGCATCTATAGACCATCGCGCGTGCCTACATTGTACAGAGCTTTACTTATTTCGCAATATTGACTCAAAGTGGTAAAATATCCCTGGCATATCCGGGGATCAATCGATCGACCAGTCAATCGATCAATCAATTGATCGATCTATTTTTTTTCTGGCCAACCCATCTGCCTGCCCGCTCACCCACCCGCATACCCATCGGTCCACCCGCTCGCCCATCCACACACTCAGCAGAGCATTCGAACACCCATTTGGATAACCGACTGTTCGCCTGCCCTCTCGCCTGCCGCCCGTCTGCCCGCTCATTCTTCCTGCCGACCGACTGACCGATCTAAAGGCCATCTCACTCATCTCCCAGCCCGTCCGACCATCCACCTGCCTGTCTACCCGCCGACCTGTGCGCCCACTCTTCTGCTCGTCTGCCCCTCCACTCGCCTGCCCGCCCATCCGCTCACTCGCTCGCCCGCTCACTCAATCACTCAATCACTCACTCAACCAATCAGACAATCAATCAAGCAATCAATCCATGATCTATCGGATCGACCATTCGATCGACCAGCCCCATTCACCAATCCACGGACCATGGTATATGAATATATGTAACAACAGCACCCAGTGAAATTAGTTTCAAAATATTCAACGGCTTACTAGGACGGGGTATAACTAAAAGTGGATGCATCCATTGTATAATTTGTAATTTGTATATTGTCGTTTGCCGTTTGCCGTTTGCAGGGACCGATATCGTGGGTTACAGGCCCAATAACACGACTTACACAATGCGATGACCTGATATGTTTCAACCACACCTTGGATGTCAACAGTTCTCAAACGATTCTAGCCACTTGAAGTAATGAACCAGGAAATCATTAAATTATTGTACCAGATCAAACACTCCCATAGTGAAATGGCAGATCTGGTGATCCGTCGGCTTCGTTGTGCCTCAGGGTTCAGGACAGGTAAATTTAAAGAATTCTCATAGACATTTCTGTGTCTCAGTTTTGTGATCAATTCAAGTTCATACCACATCAGCTCAACCATTCTTCATATTATGATATTAGTCGACACTCGTTCCGCAACAATATTAACCCATTGCTGACTTCGTCAGAGATTTATTCCTGTGTCCCTATACCCATGATGTGGCAGAGCATTACGCCAATACGTCATATGATATTCTTTATCGTATGTTTTCTAGACGAGCACACATCTATCATTCTATGGTCGATGGTAACGAACATTCTGAACCTATCCCTCTCACACAGAAACCTTGCAAATACAGTCATAATGTTATCCAAGATGATAATGATATCTCTCCTCTCAGCCATCTTCGCTAGAGAGTTTAGACAGCTTCAAAATCAGAACAACGAACATGTGTAACGTATCAGTTCTGTGATATTGGCCAATTGACTCTTGGCCCAGCCATCGTCCATCAAGTGATATTAATATTCCACTGCAGAATTGTACAATAAATTAGATAAGATATCTTTACCTATTTATTTTCTGGCAATTTTCTCGGCGTGGGTAGAATGGCAAAAAAATTACTCTCTTGTTGAAGAAACTAATAAATCATAAGACAACCGATGAGCATTCTGCTCCTGAGATTTCATTAAGAATAGTGTAAATAATAAAACGATTCATCAAACCAATTCGACATGCCGAAGGGGTAACTAATATTCCTTATTATGAATAATCCTGGGAGCAAGATAAATATTTCCAGCCATAAAACGATTGTTTGTTCTCGGCTTTAACTGGACTTGGGTTGTATGGATTTAATTTAAATTGTGACACAAATACAACATTTCATATTGATAAATGTCTGCGTGTGCATCATTGTTAATAGCGTATATTATGAATGCTATTGGAATCCTTAATTTGATTTAACACAAGCTTGATGTTACAGTATGTCTGATGAATTTACAATTTCCATTTAGCTCCCTCACCCCACACCAGGGGCCCCCTCCTTGAATTGATAACTATTACTATTTCAAAGGCACTGATATGTCTGGAATGGTACAATTAGTTTTTCCCTACTCTGCGGATGCATGTCATTCATCGGAATATCGTTGAACAGCTCAACTAACGATATGGAATATCTTATTCTGATTAAATAAATTGAAACGATCTGTGTAACAAGGTCAGAATATCAACGGCATCAGAAGTGTGATAGGTTTACTAGCATAACTTTTATGAAAATTAGCATATCATTAATATCCTCAAATCATTAATGCGCTCAGGTAGGTTTATTATGACTCATTTTCCGTCTAATTAGCTTTGCGTGACAGATTTTCACGTTTCCTGTGTGGTGTTTCAGAAGTCTGGGGGTCTAGTGCACCATAAAGGCGTTTCTTGGTCGGTCGTAAACCCAGTTCTATGCGACCACCTTAATGACTATTTGAGCATGAAAATCATATCTAATAGTAAGTCACTTGTATTAACAATATGAAGTCTCATACTCAAAATCTTAAGACAATCATACATGTTAACTGCTGAATATTTTTTAAACGAATCTTACCGGGATCTGTTGCTGCCATGGCCAGCAGCAGATCCCAGTCTAATTTGCATCAAAATATTGTTTGAAAATGGCTGGGTATGTTGTTCTCATAGGCAGTAGCATTTTACAGTCAAATTCCTTTCAAAATATTCATTGGCATGCGCTGTTACACGAACAATTATTTTTGGTATTTTCGTGTTTCGGATTCTAAATGCGTGGTTAAAATAGAATGTGTTTATTAGATGGCCATAGATGTTAAGTTTTACGACCGACCAACTAAGGCCTTTATGATGCACTAAGCCCCGGGTGATTTATAAAAAATGCATTACATATTAAACCAGCACATGGAGGAAATGTACAATCCTGGTGTCACCGCCTTGTAAAACTGCTGACATTGCTTCACGCTGCGTCATGGGGAACATAGCTTTCCAATCATCCTGAAAGCTATGGATTTGTAGATCTAAGATGCCCTTGGCATCCTTGATGCTGTATAACACTAACAGCTGGGCAACTCCAAAGGCTGTTCTAGACCAACGTGAAGCCTGCCAGAGCAAACACCTACACACAATCACTGGACACAGATTGCCAGACAGTATAATTTCCAATGATGCATTATACAATATGTGTAATACATCGGCGCTGTCTATAAATGTCGTCCAGCAAAGATGGTCCATGTTTGGCCATGTGCTAAGGATGCCAGGGGACGCACCATCGCAGAGAGCCTTAGAATTCGCCCTACTTGGAACCAAATACCAAGCCAAGAGATGACGTCTTTGTATAAATCGGTTAAGCGTGCTACAAGGTGACCTCATGAAGGCATAACTAGCTACAGTCAAATCAAGAATGGGTTTGAGGATTCTAAAAATTTTGGCTGCGTACAAAACATAACTGGCAAAAGCGAAGAATGACTGATTGCAGTTGTAGGATGTTTCTACTACTATAGCTGCATAATACAGTAATCATACATACATTTATATTACAAGAAGGGTGATCCGAATGCATTTGGTTACATGAATATAATATTTGCTGAAATATTGCGTAAAATTGTTGTCCTAATACCAATCGGCTGGATCTGTTGACATAGAATTGCAATAGAAAAAACCCAATATTGAATAGTTATTAAATCCCATATTAAGATGAATTTCATATGAAAGCTGACTGCATTATTTGAAGGTTGACTAAACAATGGTTAGAGAAAATACGTCTCGGCCAGTTCTATTATGCAGTATGGTAAAGCATTTAGGTATTTCCATTGTCCATGTGGCTCGTTAGCTTGTTCGGGGATGCATTACACACTTCTAGACAGAGACAACAGGAGCGTAGATAATTTATTCACGACTGGTGATACAAGGTTAATTAACTGTATCCTGGCTTCAACATGTCCAATCAATGCGAGTATCAATGTAGCATGTGATTTCTGATTGAGATAGTGTGAAGCGGTCCCCATCCCATCCTTATATTGTCTCCAGACATAGGAACTCCCCGAGGCGAATTCTATAAAGCGAAATTCGTTTTATCGCATTAGTGTTCCTCTAGTTAGGAGATAGACAGACAACGTTTCAAGAGCCAATAATGCTGACAGTCTGGCAGACATATGCTGCCGCTCTAGTAGACTTATGATGACAGTCCGATAAACTTGGAGCGATAACAATTTATGCTAAATCTATCTTTGTCAATGCTGCATAATTGTTGGACGTTCTAATTAACTGTTTCATAATCATTTTTAAAATGGCGATGCTAAAAACTATTGCTATCCCAGACAGATGTATTGTTGTTGATGTTATTTTGTTGTTGTTGTTGTTGGTGGTGGTGGTGGTGGTGGTGGTGGTGGTGGTGGTGGTGGTGGTGGTGGTGGTGGTGGTGGTGGTGGTGGTGGTGGTGGTGGTGGTGGTGGTGGTTTGAGTTATGCATGGGTACACGTGCGTATTTGCTCAAAGATGTTGCTGACAACATGTACAAGGTAATCAGCAGTATTTCGCGAACTGAAAGGCAAGAAGTAAACGTCAGAATGCCACATTGACCCATCCCAGACTCATACTAATATGGCGCTGTGTGCACTTATGGTCAAGATCTACTTGAGCTATCAGAGGTCTCTTGTAGCCAAACACTTACCTAGGACCATTAATGAGACACTGACTGATGGAATTTGCTCCATTAGATGAGTTACCAATTCCGATTCAAGAATGGCCATCGTCAAAAAATAGCAGCACATTTTCATTTCATTACCGTCTAATGACGTTACGGCTGAATTCCAATAAACCATTCTATGTGAGCAGTATGGATAGTGATGCGTCCCTCGAAAGCTATCCAGTTAAAAGTGTTCCCTGGCACTGACAGTAATAACATTTCAGGAAATGTAGTTTTTTAGAAAATATCTGCAAGGTACATATGACACGTTCTAGCAACGACTTTCAATATGCATGAAGAAATGGATTGTTGGCAGTCATGGCAACAGAAATACTGCAGTTTAAACAAACTCAAAGATTAGGTCAACTTTTGATCAGTCAATGAAAGCATATATCAAGCACGTTACCCTGGCAATTAGACTATCATAAATGCTCCACTATGTACGGAACCCAATATTGCTTTATCGATTACATCTATTAGTATCCTCTGTATGATCCTGGATAACAGAATAATCAAGTCAAAGAGACTTACATGCAAAGATATAGATCCTTCGATCACAGAGAATATTGCGATGAAGATTAACGAATATAAGCAGTGAATACTAAGCCAGGCAGTGACATAAATACACAGCTATCTACGAATGTGCTGTTTAAACATGATATTAATCAAAGTTATCTAGGCCTCATATATGGTACAAGGAATATGTATGGCAAACATTAATTTCTGTTTTATGCTCATTGTTTTGTTTATAATAGATTGGTTTAAGCAAATATATTTAATCCGCCGTTGATGCTTCTGTCCACGTGTCAAGCGTCACTATAATTGCTATTGTTGGGATTTTTGTATAATAATTAAGCAGATACGCCATATGTTCCAAACTTGCAGGTATATGTAGGGAAGTATCAGCTTTGCAATATCAAAACTAGGTGTTGTGTAATACAGTTCAAGGAGAAAGAGACACTTTCTCACGAATATGTTCGACAAAAAAACTAATAGGGGCATTTAAAATAGATCTGTGAATCATGTATCCGTATTGTCAGTTGGTCAGTGGTATCAGCGTACATCTACAACTGACCATCACAGAGATAATAGGAAATACATCCCATGCGTAAGGCAAAGCTGTTAAATATTTTATGATCCATGAAACGGTGATGACACTTGACAACTGCAATAAATCCACAAGGAGTATGGATAAATTTGATGAATCACTGAAAGCAGAATAGGTGTCGAATAACTATTTTCACAGGATAAATCTGCAATGTGTTTGAAAACAGTTTGATGAGCGAGGGTTGTTGCTACCATAGACTCAAACTATTTTAAATCAGGTTACTTTCAGGGTATTGCTAGCATGTTGACACTGTCATGTAATGCACATGATCCTTACTATGCAGATGCAGCGGTCATAGTATCATATACAATTATAAATATAGACACGTTATTAATGACTCGAGTTTAAGATTGTAAAATCCCAACATTTATGCTTCCAAGAGATGCTACGGAGATGATAGGGGCATACAAATTATAATTAGTTAAAGCTATTTATGGCAATTCTCTTCACGCTAAATCATTCGAAGTCTGTCTTCATGGAGGCTAGACGTGATGTGCTCATCTGACGTTTATAATCTACACTTTCCTTTGCTAAGAATATTAAGTTCCTTATTCCGTCAAACATTTTCATGAGCCGCCACAAGGGTCTTGATAATTGACATTATGTTTCAATATAAACCTACTTTAATATATTTTTCTCCATAAGGAATTCTTGGAAACTACTGAAATATACTGAATATTTGTAAAAGGTATCGTTGCCTGATAACGGTTATGCATATTGTTCCCAAATTACCAGTGTCTGATTGAATAAAACATGCATCAAATATCATCAAGACCATAGAGATTAAACTTTTATTTTTATTATATGTGCTGCAATGAGACAGTAATGCCAGCACTGGCTTCATGTGACTTGAGCTGAGGTTATAATCATTGACGTTTACGTTGTGAAGAGACGATGCAGATCATGGCAATCAGTGATGCGCAGACATATAGCAATAAACTGGCTCATATAAAATCTAAGGACGACGTATATATTGTCATTTGAGGGATCTATTTCTAGCTATGTTCAATCTATTTCCTACTAAGTTCAGCCTACTTCTGTAGATATGTTGGAATCAATTTAACACCTCAAAATCTGAATTCGCAGGATACTAAGTTCACAGTAACCATGCAGATAAGCTGCTGAATATTTTGAAACTAAGTTTACCAAGAGCTGCTGCGCTCCATTGAATGGTTATTAAATTGTTAATTCATTAAGGAGACTTCCATGGCAGACAATTTTCCGTCATTTTCAATATGACGTATTTAATTATGACGCTATGTACCAAACATATCAGATACTTGGTGTTTGGCTAACACAAGAGAAAGATGAATACTCACATAATCATTCACTTATAATCACCGTCTCATATATTGCTGTTGTGCGATCTCTTGCATTCAGCTTTGCTGAATTAATTAGAGGTATATAACTAGCTGTATGCATATTTAACTGAATATGATTATTGTAGAATACACCTATGTTATATTAGATTTCGTACATTGACAAGTCTTTCAAGTTTAACCCACGTACCCTCGTTTGTACCCTCGAGTACTCTAATAACACTAATGCATTTTTTTTCACAGTCAAATGAAAATATCACTTCCGCTCTTATGTGAAAAACGTTTGAAGAATTTTTTCTGGGAATGAAGAGTGCAATCTGCTGGCAAGCAGCACTGCGTCGCCTGAGGAAAAGAGGAATAGCGGTGTTGTCTTGTGCAGGTAAGCCGTCATCAACAATCTACATGTGGTAAGAATCAATGATGCATAAAAAGATAAACTAGCATCAGCTTCAAAGTAAGCTATTATCTGGATCATGTATCGGTATAATTAACAATGTAGGTATACCCGGACTTATATAATAAAAGTCCCAATTGTAACGCGATGTTCTTATCAGGAGAAGACTGTGAATGTATTATTCAATAGCTGGTGATCTCGTGGCAGTCATTCATATTATCCCCACGATCCAATTTATAATGTCCGTGTCTTGTGAAAACGATGATCATCAACCCAATGCATAGGCCTATACGGAAGCATGCTTTTGCATATTTTTAAACAAATTTGATCGAGAGCTGTCGCTGCCTAAAGGTGTTATTTCGGCTAAAATTGTCAATGGTGCATGTAGAATATAATTGAGTTAATACTCCCTACCTACCTGCCTGTCTGCCCCGCATGTCTGCGCACATGCCCGCCCATCCGCTTGCTTGCCTACTTGCCTGCCTGTCTACCTGCCTGTGTGCTTGCCTCCCGAGCGGCATGCCCACATGTCTGCCTTCCTATGTGCCTGCAAGTTTCAAGACACGTATACAGGAAAACAGTTGAATAATTCGAAACATATTTGACTCAAACCAGCTGTTGCCATAGGCAGCAATAGCCAGCAGTCAGATTAGTATCAGAATATCAACATGAATTTCTTACATCATAAAGAATTCTTCATTCGGTTCTGAAATCGTTAATGTCGATTCAAAAGCGGATTGTTATATGGATAGACTGATAGTCTAATTTATTGACAAATGATCACGTATTTAGGCGCAGTCTGAAGAAAATAGCATTATATAGACGATGCTCTAACTACACCAAATAACTTAAAGAATTGCGCTGCTCTAAATAAAATATCATCATTGACATTTTCAACGCTGTTTGTAAGCGTATAAATGAATATCAGGCAAGCTTTTGTAAACATTAGTCATGGATAACTGACCCAATTTTCTGTGAGAAATTGTTTCGTGATTGACGCCAAGTTATAAATCCATAATCCAGACACATCCTTACATGTCTAGATCGACAGATTGCAGTCAATATTGCAAGATTAATGTGTCGTGGTATGTGGCGCAGTAATGTTATTGCTTCATATATCGAGGCGTTAAATGGCGATGGCTTTTAAATCCTTGTTCATGCGGCGAAACAATAACATGAGGAATTTATGCATTTATACATATATCCAGTCGTACATTGAAATGATTATTATTAGAATAATTTGACAAAGTTGTTGGTGCCTTAGTTAGCAACGACTGGCAATCAAATCGCTCGAAATATTTGCAGGAAGTGTTACTATATTGCTGTTTATTTTTAGAGCAATCTGATAGAACGTTGTTGCCGCACTGATTTTCAGTCAAATCGTTATCAAAATATGAGCTGGTGACAACTGTATTATCTGCTGGATTATTTTGAAAGCTATTTGACCGAATGTTCCTGCTGCTATAAGTAGCAATAACTGTTAGCCAACTTGCTTTATAGATAACTAGCCTAGCACGCTGCAAACTATCGACTCGACGAGCACGGCTCAACTATTAAGTGTCTAGTCCGGTATGTAAAGGGAATTTTGACGTCACAACTCGATGCAAGATTGCAGAACGGCTCTTAGCAGCAGAACTATGTGCATTTTATTATCCTAATCTGGTAGTTTTATCGCCTTACGATAGCTTTAACCGTCGCTGTGTAAAAATGTTCATGACTCAGAGTCCTATGTGACACCAATTATCTATAAATTTCATATTCTTGTATGCAGAGAACAGCATAAATCCATTTCATATTAAATATATGGAAACGCTTCATTAAGTCACTGAATAGTACTAACTAGCAGTTTCTTGGAGAAATACCATATACTCAACCCTTATAGTCTGTAAGGGGCCGTCAGAGAACGTAAAGCGATGTGGTCGCGTAATACAATCAATTTGCTGAGACAGTTGCTCTTTGCGGGAGAGGAGGTGGGTGGGCAAATGATAATGAATCCGTAAGGACGAGTGACTGTATGTGCGAGCAGTCCTTATGGGCAGGTCTGACTCTATTGGAGAAATGTGATTAGGTTAAATCTGATCAGTGTCTACTCAGAGCGGGTAAATAACTGATAAAACGATTCATTTCATGATGACGTATTCCGTGAAAATAAATGATATACATATTATTTAACTCTTTGAACCCTGAATTACCAGAATCACAATTTCAAGGTAACTCTACGTGTAAGCTATTGGATAGTTTGAAAACTGCTGTATATTTTGAAACTAAATTGACATGAAGTTGTTGCTGCCATAGGCAGCAACATCTCCTAGTCAAATTAGTTTCAAAATACTCAGTAGAGTATTTCTTAAATCATAAATGAGTATTGTGTTTTGGTCTTGGGTTCAATGTGTTAAGGGGAGAGAGACACTGTTGTTTAGGAATTTTTATTTATGTCTTTCACACCCAGACTACTTTACCCCAAAATAACAATCTGCCTAAATTTAGCGTTGAATTGAGATTGTTTTATCCCAAAGCTATTTATATGTTATTTAAGTGGCTATTAAATGAAAGAATCTCTATTTCATCTGACAATCCCAAAGCATAGGTTTACTTGCAGCATTTTAACATGAAATGAGAGTAAGGTGAAACAAGACGTCCGCAAATGTCAGCAGTTAAGCTCGCTAGGAAAATACATCATTCTTACTTCAGTGTTATAGCAATGCTACAGTTAATGGTCAGCTTCATGTGTCTTTCTCTTCCATCAGCCTGTACAGAGGGACAAGATTCAGGATGCCAATATCGAGTTCAAGTTCTCTTATGCACTGTATATCGTTAATGTTCACACATTGCAATGAACAGTCCATTGAAGGCGTAGCCTCTATTTTGATGGATCCGCTAGATACAAATCAAAATGATTAGAATATAATTTAGGATTAATATAAGAGGATAACTAAACAATTGATATGGTTACGGGCTTTCATACACTCACATAATGCAGACTACAAGAAAACAATCATAAACATACCTATGGTCATAATAATTTGTTCAGACCAGTGTGGGATGTCAGCAAACAACCATGCATAGGGCCATTCATAATAGTGGTTGGCTCGTTGTGACATATGAGGGGTGGTGGGATAGGGATTGCTCTATGTAATGTGAGATTTGATGTTAAATAGCAGCCATAGCATAAGTGGTAGTTATTTTTGACAAGGCAACCTGTGATCATCATCATCATCATCATCATCATCATCATCATCATCATCATACTTTGTGTCATACAGTTAGATATGTGTGAACTCTGTTTTGGATTCGATCATGAAATCATGAATGGAAATTAATGATGAATAATTCTGATTGACTTTGAATTCTGCCATAGATTCTTCTGCATATGGTTCATTCAAAGTGCACATGTCTGGAATTGAACTATGCCTATTTCCCATGCATGTTGTGTATATTATTTCCTCTAGCTGAACAGACACATATCATTCAGCGAGATAATTCCATCAAAATACTTTGGATACTATGTCCTCCAGCGAGCAACCTGTCAAAATGCAGATATCAAGAGAACTGAAACCACACCACAGTATACAGCCATATTAACATTGAACCCTGATATGGATGGCAACTCATAATCATGCCGGTCAATAATTCATTACTATTCTGGTACTGTGGACGAAAAATCAGAAGTGTGATTTTGCCAGACTGATTCCTGGCCCAGCCATTATCTATCAATTCATGCTCATCTTTCAGCTTACCTTGGCCCACTATCTAACATACAAATTAAACCTGTATTCTTTATTTAGTACGTTCTGTCACGTTCATTAAATTACCACAAGATGACATAAATAATTAGGTTATTGAAGCGTAAGCCATACTGCTCTAGAGATTTAAATAAGATGTGTGTCATGTTTCTTAATCTATTGTCATATCTGGGCAGAATTTGTGAATCTGGTGTTGACAAGATCCGGATACATTGTGCCAAATAAGGATAGAACTTGACCTCGCACATGCTTAGCAATTCATAGAGATTTAAACTCGTTGTACTAAATTACTGCCTATCCGAATACAACTTCAGCTTGAATTAGCACAAAGTGTGCGCCATGAACATCATAGAAATAGGAACAACCAAGCATGGCTGTGGATTTCATGCCATTCATAGACATGGCAGTAATTCCTCTACTTAAAAGGCACATGCGAGATAATCTAGATGTATTATTCTTAAATACATAATGTCCCTGAAGCAAGGTAATAAATGTTACGATGTAATTATTACTAACAATTCATTCATGGTTGCAATAGATCCTTAACAAAACCACCTATCTCACATTCTTCAGTACGGTACCTGTTTACATTGAAAATGATTATTCTCATACTGACCGAACAACCTACCAACTGACCGACTGACTGACAAACTGACCGACCAACATACCGAATGATTAAATGACAGACCTACTGACCGACTGAGTGACCAACTGACCGACCGACCCATGACAGACTGACTGACTGACTGACTGGACAACCATGGATCTGACCAAAATATTCTGCTTTCAAACCTCAAATATACTGACTGTCAACAATTTGTGTGTGTGCGTGTGTATATGTGTTTAAAATGCAGATAATGCCAATACTGTGTAGCAGAATTTACATCACATGATGATATTACTTGCAATCTGCAATTTTCAGTGACAGTTATGTATATGGCCTGGCATATTTTTTGAAATAGAAATATTATGAGTTTCTGAATTGAAATCAATTGTGAATAAGTCTGACTGATTTTCGATTGGCATTTAGGTTTTGCAAGGTTCTTATGAAAAGCATGTGTCCCGGATGTAGAATTGCATTACACCAATTATGCACAAGACTCTGTACAGCTTATTCCTTCTATATGAAATGAGTAATATTCTTCTTGGAGATAATTCCATCAAAATACCTCGGAAACTATGTCTCCCAAGGGAACACACCCTGTCAAACCGATGTCTCATACAACGCTGCAATAACACCACAGTATGCAGCCATATTAACCTTGAGTTCCTGATATGGAAGACAAATCAGAATCATGCTGATCAATAACTCATTGCTATCTTGAAGCTGTAGGAAGTTCAATCAACAGTGTGATATTTCCCGACTGACTCCTGACCCAGGCATCATCTATCAAACTATTCTCATATTCCGATCTAGAATACAAATTAAGCCCCAGATTCTTTATCTATTACATTTCTGTCACCTTCACTAAATTGCCGTAGGATGACATAAATTATTAGGTTATGGAGATCACACGCCATGATTAAAGCATAGGCTATATAGCCATGTTGCTTTAGACATTTCAAAAAGATTTGTGTCGTGTTCTCTAACATATCCGTCATATCTGAACAGCATTTGTGAATCAGGTGTTCACAAGATCCAGCTAAATCGTGCCATATAAGGCTAGATGTAGCTGAACCTCGCAAAGCATAACAGTGCATGGAGAATGGAATTTGCTTTAGTAAATTACTGCCTATCCGATTACAACTTCACGTTGAATTAGCACGCTATGATCAAAACGTACGCTAGATAATTTTTAAAACCCACAAATAGTGTATAATCTTTATGATATCTCTGTGCAACATTTGAGAATCTGGTGCTGACAGAAAAGCCCACTAAGCCTGAATGTAGCTGCACGTCAGGAATGCAAAACATTACATAGAGACTGCAGCATATTTAGTAAAGTACTGCATATCCTACTACAGTTGGGCGCCACGATCAGCAGAGCAATATGACTAATCAAGATTGGACTAGATTCCAGCATACTCAGACAGATGGTTGTTCTGCCACTTATAAACATAGGCTACCTAATTCTTTATTGACCAAATATCGTCAAGAAAATCAATATACTAGTCCGATTACTGTTGCGATTAGTGTGGGATGAATGTAGTAACGGTTTGCAAACATTGAGCACCTGTGTCAACTGTTGGGTTATGACGTCATAGAGTGGCGAGGGGTGCAAAAGACATCATTTTTTGTCAACTGTTGGGATATGACGTCATAGAATGGCCAGCTGGGCAAAAGACATCAATTTTCGGTAGAATGAAGATATGTTTCTCTCGACTCATAATACAGTTATGTGGTCTAATATGAACCGTTCTCGAGATATATGCCATATTATACTCGGTGAGCGGCCATATTGGCAGCCATCTTGAATTCACCATGCGCCACTCTGAAGCTTTTATTAGATTTTTATACATCATCTCTAAGACCTAAATACACAAAATAACATTATTATGACTATCTTCAGTACTGTTGCAATTAGTAGTGGGTGAATTTAGAAATGCTTTGCAATCATCGGACTTCAGTGTCAACTGTTGTGTTGTGACATCATAGAGTGGCCATGGGCTGCGGAAGACATCGTTTTTCGGTAAATTGGGGGGGGGGGCACGTTTTTATTTACTTGTAATACATCTAAGTAGTCTAAAATGAATGGTTCTCGAGATATATGCCATAGTACACTCGATTGCGGCCATCCTTGTCATCCATCTTGAATTCACCATGTTCCGCCCAAACGATTTTATTAGATTTGTATAGATCATTTCTAAGACCTAAATAGACAAAATAAAAGTGCTTTCATAACTATTGCAATTAGTGGTGGGTCAATCTCTAATCAGACTGAACTATTATTGAATGGCCATGTGCAGGCCAGGAGAAACTGGTTTTTAAAATTTACCACTGGAATAACGGGCTCTCTTATCGAGACAGCTATCCCAGTGGTCAATTTTCAGAAATAGTATTCTCTTGGCATGTAAATGTATATTTCTGATGACCACAGTAGCGGATGGTTTTGCCAGGCTTCTGCATGAAAGGATTAAAGAGAAGAGTGACGACGCTCGATCTCGTTTCTCGGAGCATAGCGTACATCTGGGACACGATTAAGGGTGAGCCCATCGAGGTTGGATTTCCAGATACAGATACTGGGCACTACTAATGTTAGCATCAGTAGTACGATCAAAGCATTGAGACTTCTACAAAATGGAAAATGACATGTTACGTGCATTTTATGCCATCAAGAGACCACAGCCCCTTCAATTTCTCAATCAAGCTAGCTGCGACGGGGACGAACTATGCCCGGCGAGACTTTTATTTGAAAACAGAAAATTGGATGTTCGCGTCAAATCAACGCTTTTTGCAAAGTTTGAAATATCAATAGGACCAACATAATGTGGTGGCTTGGCACCCATGCTTTTCACTTGCTACCTCGCCGCGGCGCTATTATGTATTCGAGAACATTAAGCAAGACCAAGTCTTCCAATCTCGTTGAATGGTATGACAGCAGAGATGGAGTGCGCAGGTCCTCTTGATACACTATATCCAATAGAATAAAATCCTTATGAAATTTAAGATACAACTATATGAAGCTACATGTGTTTCCATAACGATATACTATTGTAACAGCTGGGCAGCTCCAAAAGCTCTGTTGAACAAACTTACTGCATTATCACTCTACAAACTGTGTGACAGAGAGGCATTATCTGTGAGGGTGGGACAACTACAATGGTTTATGCTCGGGCATGCTCTTCAAATGCCAGAAAAATACGCCTTCTCAGAAAACGCTAGAAGTTGCTCAGTTTTCAGTTTTCTTTTTTACACTCAGGCCATCCTTGCAAGGGGTATGTGGCAACAGGTATCGGGTACGCTACAGACGCCACGACAACAACTTAGTTACTAAGTGTTTTACTACCAGTCTTCAAAGAACGCAATCGAGGACCACACAAGACTAGAAAGAACCTAAAGAAGCTTAGGACGCTCGCAGTGGACACGACATGGCGGAGAAGGGTGAAGAAAACCCCAATTCACCTTTCCAGAGTACCCACCCATCATATGACGTCATAATGAACTGCGTGCTATGTACAATGACATCATAATGAATGACGTCATGAATGGCGTCGATAAGTACGTTACGAACGCATATTTGAAGACGGTCTATGCGTTGTTGCACAAATTGTTTGCTTTTACAATTTAATAAATATTATTTTGAATATTTTGAAACTAATTTGACTGGGCGCTGTTGCTGCCATAGGCAGCAACAGCGCCCAGTCAAATTAGTTTCAAAATATTCAACAGCTTCCCCTGTATAGTTTTCAGGAAATTGATAGCTAGGGCATTTGGGGATCGATCAATCCCAATACGGCGAGGTGTGGGTGGAGCTAGTGATGGGCGGGGCATAGCTAAAAATGGAACGGTCAATTGCATCTGAAAGAAGTGTTCACTTATTCAGCTGCAGAACGCAGTCTCTCATCATCATCATCATCATCATCATCAGCATCATCATCAACAATGACAAATTGACTTTGAATTGTTTTTTGCACCATATCGGACTGACTAAATCTTACTCAATATTTTCCTCACTTTACAGGCAGTTGTATACATTAGGACAAACTCATGCTCTGGCTCTTTTATGTTCTGGCAATAGAGGGATTCATTTCCAGCCATGTCCCGCTCATCTCTAGGTTTACTCCTCCCACCGAGGTACGTGTGATGAAATCGATTTCTATACGTTGGACCTTGAATTACCAGAATCTCAATTTCAAAGTAACTATACAGGTATACAAGTAATATTTTGAAACTGATTTAACTGTGTGATTTTGTCGCGTAGGGCACAAACAATTCCCAATCAGATTAGGTTAAAAATAGTCAACATAATGTTCATTACATTGTAAATTCATCAGAGGCATAGAATTTGTACACTACTGGCGGACGTTTAGATTATCCTGAAGGAACTAGATACGCCATTATCATTGTGACGTCAGCTAAAATGTGGTCTAAATGAGTATGACGTCAGTTGCTTGAGTGACAGATCGGACCACTCCATTAAAACGTAAGAACATACACGTAATTAAGCATAGTTTGAAGAAAACACTAAGGTATATTTTATACCAGAATAAATTTACAAATCTTCAAATGTAAAATATTGAACGTCCATCTATTATATCTTTAGATCATGCCTTATAAATAGAATGAACCAGCCCATCTCTTTAACACTGTTCATGCGGAAGTGGCCAAAACTGTCATCTACTGTGGTCTCGAGGGATGCCCATTTGCAGCATAGGGAAAAATTAATTTTGAATATTTACCACTTTAATGACATTTCAGCGATAAATTTTCAAAAATAGTTTTCTCTTGACTTGCAATTAGACGTTCAATGATAGGCTATTTTGATATTCTTATTTCTTAACCAAATTTAGCTGCTAAACATCAGACATCGGTAATTGCCGCCATTATCGGTAAACAGTGGCTTCGTAATTCGTAATTTACTCACAGCTACACAGCCATATTTTGAACACGTCTTCTATACGTTCCGTGTCAATTACACTGTGAGATGATCACTCATATTTCATTATTTATCCAAAGATAACATCAACCATACTTGCGTGATTACGTAATTCAATCCCAAATTATGATTATGTTTTAAATCGTGAATTTATATGATTGAAAAATTAAATAATCAAATAATCGTGAATAATTTCTATTGCAGAAAAATTTCAAAACCTACATTTTAATTACTCCTTGAAGCGATCGGTCATGATAATTGAAGTTTTGCTTAGCATTTGCAGGACAAGAGAAGAGTATTATTTTAATGTTTCACAAGAACAAGCTGGAGCATCGAGCATCCAGGTATTCCAGTAATACATTTCCTTTTCAAAAATAGTCTTCTCTTGGCCTGCAAATGGGCATTTCTAAATAGCATCGCACCTTTCCTGAAATTGATTTGTCTTTGTTGTTATGTATCTGGGAAGTTTGTACGCAGACTGAGTAATCGACTAATCACGAGTATTCTTAAATACTCGATCGTGATCAGTCAAAACAATAATCATACACCCCTAACGTCAACATCTCTTTTATCTTGAATACATGGAAATTGAGTTTCATGTTTTAATTTTAATAATATTAAGTATATGACAAGACATTAGAGCAATCTTCTCGGAGATAACATAAAATGAGACATTAAGTTTAGCTGCTAAGGAATTAACCATAAAATGGAGAGTATTCGGGTCCAATAAATGTATGCATACTGTATTCTGCGGCGCTAGTAGTAGAAACGTCCTACAGCTGCAATCAATCCTTCTTCTCCTTTGCCCACTGTGGCTTGTCCTCGGCAGAAATCATTAGCTTCCTCAGGTCCAATCTTGACTTGAGTGTACCGAGTCCTGCTTTCTTGAGGTCACGTAGCACGCTTAGCAGATTTTTGCAATTACGTCCTCTCCTGGCTTTGTATTTGCTGGCTCCGAGTAGGGCGAATTTCAAGGCTCTCTGTGCTGGTGTCTCTTCTGGCATCCTTAGCACATGGCCAAACATGGGCCATCTTTGCTGGGCGATGTTTACAGACAGCGGCAACGTATTAATTAAGACACCCTGTATAGTGCATCATTGGAAATTATGCTGTCTGGCCATTGGTGTCCAGTGGTGGTGGTGGTGTACAGTGTAGGTGTGTGCGGTGGCAGGCATAAAATTTATTTAGAACTGCCTTTGGAGCTACCCAGCTGTTACAGTTATACAACAACAAGGATACCCAGGTTGCATTGTATAAACGTAGCCTTTTAATCAAGGGCATCTTTGATCTACGAATCGATAACTTCCACAAGGACTGAAAGGCTGTGTTCCCCATGACGCAGCATGCAGCAATGTCAGCAGTACTGCAAAGCAGTGAGACCAGGATTTTACGTTTCCTCCATGGTTCGCCGCCATGAATGGGATCGTTATTTTCTTTAGTTTCATGCTTTGTAGATAGGTATATGTGGGTGAACTCTGTTTTTGGATTCATTCATAAAGAGATTCTCAATATTTAGTTTGCTTGCAGCTATTGGGAGAATTTCGCCATGGGGTTTCTTTTCCTCGTCTATGAAGCCCACATCATCGGCATATTCCATCTCTAGCGGCATACCCAGTATTGACACTGGAGGGGCAGAGTTGGTTTTGTGGAACTTTCCCGCACGGATTTCAATGCGGTAGCAAGGTAACAGGTGTAATACACCGGAGATAGACCTTCCTGTGGAGAGCGGGTTGATGTCTTAAACTCTACAGACCTCACTGACTTGGCCCGTACTCTCAGCTTGGTGTCTGCAAGCAATCGTCTCACTAGTCGTAGCTCATATTCATTGCAACCGGTCTGGCGTAGCACATCTAGGATCTTCGAGCGTTTAATTGTGTCGAATGCTCGTGACATGTCACTGACCATTTTGTCGAAATCTCAGTGTTTGAACATAACCACCGACACAAGCATGCGTTGAGCCCCTACATTGTCTGTGCAGCTGCGTCCACGTTTGAAGCCACTTTGACATAATCCGGTGAAGTCATCGATCTTGTCTCGGATTCGCTATAGAGTAACATTGGATAGGATTTTCCGTATGCTGTTGAGGAGCACAATGGGCCGCAGATTGGCGGGGGTTGGGTGGGGACAGGTAGCTTCTTGGGCTTGGGTAGTGCGATAAGGGTGCCTTGACCTACAGCCTCGATGGGAAGGTGGTGCATAAAAGCTGAACTAATTAGGTGCGTGATCGGATTTGAGATAATGTCACTTGCCTATTTGAGTAGTTCATTGCTCATGGCATGAGGTCCAGATGCATGTCCTATAAATAGAATTGTTGATGTTTAATGCGGCTCGGTGAGTTTGGAGGAACGGTATTGTAGAGGAGAATGTCTATATAAATGACCTTCCTATCTACTCGGCTCGTCTAGACAATTATACGACAGCGATTAAGTTTATTCCATTTTATTTCCATTGTTAATCAAAAGTGTGGCTGTCTGTTGCCTGCTCTAGCACAAGATCAAACACGGAAAGGCATCAGCGCTAGTAATACGCTGAGCACACTTGCCTATTACATCATTTTGCGTGAGTGAGGTCAACACTGATTTTTTTTCTAGTTTTCAGTATTGCCCTCATTAAGTTAAGTTCACATACAACATGCACGTTTGAGAAACGGTAATCAAAATATGACTTGAACAAAATATGGAATTACATAATCACTTTAAAGATATGGTTTAATTATTATCTCATGGCATTAATGAAAATGAACATACACAATTGACGTCATACTTGAACCCATTGGCCAACACAGACGTCTCTCTCTCTCTCTCTCTCTCTCTCTCTCCATCCGGCCACGCAGATGACAGTATGGTCCTTCATTAAATGGACTAGCGTTACATATATCTTACAATAAAAACCTTGTTTGAAATGGTGTCCATGTGAAGCCTCAACATATTACTCAAAATTAATCACGATGAAGAGTTGATGGAGAAAAGGTAATCATAGACGCCAATCACTAGCCTATAGACGATTCGGCCACGGAAATGTTATTCTAAGATCAAGATGGCTGACATCATTAACATGATAAGCATACAAGATGTGTCAAAGGACACACACCAGTAAACATCAGACGCTCGCGTTAGAGAAATTACGGCATAGGCCAACATAAAACCAAACGAATTAGATCCAACCTTATCACTACGAAGGAAGAGAAGCCAGCAAAAGAATTAACATCGGAGAAAGAACTCAATAAAATGTTCTGCGCAGGTACATTTACAGTGATTTATTAATGGTCCGAGTGACACTATTGGAAACGGGATTTGCTAGATGTGAATTTATGTGTAAATGCCAACTTCCTGTAGCAAGAATGAAAGTCAATCTGTCTAAATGTAACTACATTGGGATGGGATGTAATTTTGTACTATTTTATGGGCATTAAAGGAAGGTGCTGATAATTTCTAGCAATGGCGAACAGCTAGGTGACTGAGTGACATAAAACTGAGATAACTGCACACGTCAGCCATTAGCGCGAGTAGTCAAGTACAATGATTTTCATTTGGAGCTGATAACGATTTTCTTCTTGATGGTGACTCGGGTATAGGTGATCAACGATCTGATTAATTAGTATTTATGATTCTACTTAGTCGGAAGTAGGGCGGCAAACTATCAGAATGAATACAATATTGCATCTATTTCGAAATGAAATTTTTGAAAGTTGCTGCTGTCTTAGACTTCAATGTTGTGTTTATGCAAGAGCAATAGAATAATAGTGTCTTATAAATATGTTTTATGATGCTGTGTTTGAGGCAGTCTTCTATGCGTGCTACGACAATTACACTGTAACATGATCGCACATATTGCATTATTTATCCAGAAATAACGACAACATATCTTTTATGTTGTAAACATGGATTTTCGTTTCGTGTCTTATGATGAGATCACTAACATAAAGTATATGACAAATAATTAAAGCACTCTACTTAGACATAGGCATACAACGAAACATTATACTTGAGCTGCTTTGGAATGGAGAAATCCAATCGGTCACTCAAGTATATGAGGCCGTATGAAATTACGTCACATTTAGGCTAATATCACAAAACTCACAATCAAAATGCGTAACGAATGACGTAGCTAACTCCGTCTGAAACTTTTAAATTCCTGCCATGTGTACGAATTGTATGTCTTTACTAATTAATAATCATTCTGCTAATTATTTTGAAACTAATTTCACGGCGGTTGGGAGGTGGGGGGGGGGGGTGCTGTTGCTGTTGCTGTAACAGGCAGAAACAGCACACAGGCATATTAGTTTCAAAGTATTCAACAGCCTACTTGAGCGTGTACTTTTCCGGAAATTGAGATTTAGCGAGTTCAGGGTTCGATCGATCCCAACACAACAAAGCGTGTGAAGGAGCTAATCTAGAGATCAGCGGGCATCGATACATGTGGATTCATCCATTGACTGCAAAATGGGACTACTATGGTCCGATAAATAGAATTGTTAATGATTAATGTGGCTGGTGAGTCTGGAGGAACATTATGATAGAGGAGAATCTCTTTATGACCTTCCTACCCATACAGTTCGCGCAGACAATAAACGACAACGATTTGTTTTATTCCCAAGAACCTACAAGTTTTGTTTAATGTCCATTGAGTAAAACAGCTCCGCTCCCATTGCTAATAAAAATGTGGTTTGCTGTAGTTAGATCGAGAACAAGATCAAATGCGAATAGGCATCAGCATTCGTAAGACACTGAACGCATTGGTTTATTATATCACTACGCGTCAGCGCGGGCAACACAGATTTTCCAGTTATCAGCAATGTCCATAGTTAATAATTCCACATACACTGTGTAGCCCTGGTTTAAGGCACAGTATTTACAATTTGCCACAAATAAAATGGCGAAATGCATAGTTGCTCAAATATATGCTTTAATAATTAGTCCACGGTATTATTTAACATGAACATGCAAATTGGCATTGTACTTGTGCCCATCAACCGACACATACACCTCTCCCTCCCTCCCTCCCTCCCTCCCTCCCTCTCTCCCTCCCTCCCTCTCTCTCTCTCTCTCTCTCTCTCTCGCCCCTCACCCCCTCTCTCTAAGTTAGCATGTTTCCACAAAATATAAAACCGCATTCGTGAATATTTTGAACATAATTGGCCTGGAAGACATTTCTGCCTAATGCGACAATGTCTTCCAAGTCAGTTATCTTCAAGTTATTCAACAGACCATTTCATTCTAAATAACATGTTTCGGTTTTGTTTTGGAAACATGTTGACCTACTTTTCAGCAGATGCTTACATATATCTTACAATAAATACCTAACTTGAAATGCTGTTCATATGAAGTCAGAACATATTAGTCACAGTTAATCACTATGAAGAGTTGATGGAGAAATGGCAGACATTGCTGCCAATTACCATCCTATATAATATTCAGCTAAGTAACTGGTATTCTGCGATCAAGAGATGACATCATTGACGTGATAAGCATGCACGCACGATTGTACTGTAATGAAATCCGAATGCATACTGAATCTTTCACGACGAAGCCGGCCAAAAAGCGGCCTCTGTAGTCGTCTTGAGGAATGTCCATTTGCTGGCCAAGAGAAGACTATTTTTTTTAATTTACCACTGGAATGACTGACTCGATAACCGAGCCAGGCATTTCAGTCGTAAATTTTCAAACATACTGTTCTCTTGACCTGCAAATGGACATTCAATAACCAAATACTGCTTGTTTATTAAACAAATTTAGCCATTAATGGGTTAAGGACTTGTGCAACGTAATAGGGACAAAATTAAGGACACTCAAACCTCTTTATATTAGACACTGGCTTTCTGGACAAGAGAATTGTGATTTGTTTTATGATGGAGTGTCACAAGACTACCAGTTTTAAGGGACCATCGGCATCTATTATTTTTTCAACTACCAGTCTGCTTCCATGATGGCGTAACTGGTGCGATCATTGATTAACAAATTGTAATCAATGTCCAAGATTTCAAAATAGGCTCGATTTGACCAATCAGAGCATGTTTTAGTCAGCCAAGCAAATGGTTCACTCTACCGACTAATAAGGAGATGGAGTGAATGTGGGTCACAAGCCTCGACCAATCAGAAGCCAAGTTTCGTACATTTTGAGTGAATTATTTAATTGTCCATATTTATAATTAATGTATGGCATTCATAGGTATGTATTGGATCGTTTCCACCCACTAGAATAACGAGCACTCAGCATCCCTGCAATGACTATTACGTGCCACCTTTATGCCAATGTACTATAGAGTTATTACCCCTTTCAAGGTAAAAACAGTCCAAATGATAATAATATATCGGAAGCTCACAAGGACATTGCCTTAAGTGAAGCGGGTTTATGCTGAAAAGAGACTAACCAGTCCAAAGATATAAAACAGTCACTAACTCATAGAAATTTAATGAACTACATGCAATGTTAAACGACTCCATTGAGAGTAAGATTCTATAACATACATGGGCATGGTATTTCATTACAGCAGTCATTAACACCAGTCGTGAGGGCAACTGATTACTCATTTGCAGCTGTCGAGAAAGTTTTGACCTTACCGTTTCTCGAGGAATAGACTGAAGTGTGTCCAACGCGTACCGGAATACATTGCGAATAAGCATGGGTCCAGGAAATCCGGAGCTGCGGAGGTGGTTTACAGAAGGGGACATTTGTGCCAAGAATTGAAACGTCAACTTTTGTGCACTCTGAGTAGATCATGCCTGAGAACAAGCAAACCGCAGGTCTCAGAGTGTTTAGGTGGAACAATAAATTTCCTAAAATTTCGCAAATGTACACATATTTTATATTGATACATGCTTATCACTTACAAAATCTTGCGTGGTCATAATTGACCTTTCCAGTTGACACATCCATCATATGACGTCATAATCAAATCACATCCTAATCAATGACGTCATGAATGACGTAATTAAGTGCGTCAAGAACGCATAATTGGTGACGAACTAAAGCGTTGTTGAACGAATTGTATGTCTTTACTATTTAATAAATATGTTGTTGAATATTTTGAAACTAATTTGACTGGGCGATGTTGCTGCCATTGGCAGCAACAGCGACCAGTCAAATTAGTTTCAAAATATTTTAAAAAACAGCTTACCTTATAGTTTTCTGAAAATTTATAATCAGGGAGTTCAGGGATCGATCGGTTACAACACGGGTGAGGTGTGGGTGAAGCTTAGCTAAAGATGGGCGGGGCATAGCTAAAACTGGATTCCTCAATTCAAAATGCCTCTAATAGCTCGTGAGGTTTATCAATACATTGAGGAGACATCGATGTTTATCTCTGTTATTTTCTCCAGACACTCCGCCCCCATACCCCCCCCCCCCCACACACACACACATCGATCATTCCATGACAAAGATAAGTAAGGGATGTCGGAACAAAAATCCGTCAAACCAGTCTCTCTCAAAGGTAATCGTAAATCCTGTTATATCCAAATTATTGTATACAAAAAGGTTATCAGTTGATGTTTGCTGAATCAGAATTGGTGTCTACGGATCTGCATACTCCTATCGCTATGGATGAATCCAATATGGCTGTCAAATATATGACGTCATAGTCAATTACGTCACATGTAGGCTGACGTCACAATCAAAATGCTACATGGATGACGTATCTAAGTCCGTCATGAACGCTTAATGGCATGGATGACGTATCTAAGTCCGTCATGAACGCGTAATAGTCGTTCAAGTGTACGAATTATATGCCTTTACAACTTAGCAAACATTCTTTTGACGATTTTTGAACTAATTTAACTGGGTGTTGTTTCAAAATATTCAACAAGTTACATGTAGGCTATAGTCACCATGACATTGGGATTCTGGAAATTCATGGTTCGATCGATCCCCACGCGAGAAAAGGGTGAGCTGAGCTTAGATGGAAATGGGCGTGGCATAGTTAAATGTGTATCCTTTTATTTCGTGTGAATTGTCAGGAGTGAGCAATCTGCAACTACGATAAAACACATTGAACTCTGGCCCAGACAACATCCATCACTCCCCTCTCATATTCCGTAACGCTATGTAACGCTGCCACATCTAGCATTAAATTCAATCAGTATTCTTCATCTATCAACTTTCCGCTGTTTTACCAAGTTGACGCGGTAGAGCATGAAAGAAAATTCTATCATTGGGGTTACACCGGATCACTAAGATACGTGGAAACTGATAAGCATCCCGTTGCAAAATACAAATGAATTATAAAACCACAAATCCTATGTAATCTATTTGAACATTTCGAACGCTTTATCTGTTTTACAACGAATTATTGAACTTAATTTAATTCGCATCACATTGGGAATAAAACATACATAAAGGTTTAGTGTCCCATGGAGGCGTGATGACAGTCCCATGATGTGCGCAAATATTTCAAACCGTCTGTGTATTAGCTTAACATATTATGGTACAGCAGACGGGAGAGGTTCAGCACACGCAGAGCAGACACACACAAGAACACATAACTGACCACACGATTCATAAACAGACATATACCACATGCGCACCAGGACACGGAATATATGTAGCACACTCCAGGACAGAAATGGAGAACGCAGAGGATCCCAGGCACGCGCGCAAAGGACAGTCACATCACATGCATGAGACGGCAGTCTGTTGGAGTTTGTCGTTGGGCACTGTCACTTGTTGTTGAATATCAAATTGTGTATTGTGGCCAACTGTGCAAACGAGCCAGTGACAGTGTCCCAGCGTAAGTTGTATATTGATAAAGTATTACCGTAACTATAAAGACGCGTATGTGTTATCTCACCAGCCAGGCATAGGCAAACTAACGGTATTAGAATATCCACACATATATAGTTTGCGATATGAGGGATATAGTCGATCTTATGCTCATCGCATAAGTGGGAGTACCGAATCCTGAAATATGAATACAAACCGTTCTCTCAGGAACGGTGGATAAAATAATCTTCAAACAAGCTATCTGCATTTAATTGTTGAAAATTATTTTCCAGCATATTTCCAGGGGTTCTAACTACCTGTATCGAAAATAGAACCGGTATCAATGCGCACTTAACAGACAAAACTCAGATAACGTACCGCATTGGGCCGATGTTGGGCCGATATCGTACAGACACTTTCAGTATCGGCCCCTTATCGGCCCAACATCGGCCCAACATCGGCCTAGTACACTGGGTTATCAGGATACCATTTTAGACAGAAATGGTGTGCTCAATCATTTGACAAAGTAACCTGTTGAACATGTCTTCACATGGTCAATTCCAGAATTGTCTATTATGTATTTATGACAATATATAGGCAGAACATGCTAGCCATATTAGACATCTTCTCAATACAATCATCAATCGGACGTGTAGTCATAATCCCACTTTGTCACCTCAGATGGGTTGGCCACAATTTACGTCCATAACAATTAATGTTTGAGTGAGAATCCATCAGATCTGGCGATATAGATGGATACTTTGTGAGCCGTAGAAAATTGGGCTTGGACTTTGGAACCTAGCCGCCATCCAAAAGGTTTGTTTTGGAGACACATAAGAAACTGATATATAGTTTTCAAAACGTGCTTATGTTAATTTGCAGGAGTTCTATATATTAGTGCATCTAAATTTCAAGTTTTACCACGGAAGTCACCAGGAACCCAAATTCAGGTTTGCCCGCTTCATTAGCCCACCAACGAGTCACACCCTGTCCTCTGCCTAGGACTGAATATTAGATGACGATGGCGTATTAGCAATAGAGGAATCCATTTCTAGAATATGTTGGAATTGATTTAAATAGTTTGAACCCTGGGCTCCAAGAATCCCGATTTTCAGGTAACTATACAGGTAAACTATTGGAGATTTTGAAACTTGAGTAAGAGGGGGGGGGGGGGGGTGTTCTTGCTGCTTATGACAGCAACAGCTCCTAGTCAAATTAGTTGCAAAATATTTAATAGAATGTTTACTAAATTACTTGGTGGACTTTTCGAGCTTCATGACGGAGTTATAATATGCCATTGCGATTGTGACGTAAGCCTACAAGTGGTGTAATTGCTATAAGACTTGAGTGGCAGATCTGATCCCTCTGTATTAAATACATTATTCAGGAAGCGTATCATTGTAGACATAGAGTTAACCCACTAACGGCAAATTGACCATACTCGAGATTCTCTTGTAATGCATGAACGGTCGATTGGTGGAGGGGTCGTGGGTTGTGGGTATGCATTTTGATGGCATATATCGGATTGCAGAGCTGGTTGTTTTAAAATGTAGCTGTAAATATAGCCCTATATGGTACCAGGTGTGCCACGAGAACTGACCAATCATAATTCAGGAAATGCGTAATCACAAACCAGAAGTGGATACGGGCTGTCAATATGATGGATAGTTGAACAAGCTATGAATAAACTTAGTAAAACATTCATAGTTACTATGAATGTTGTTCTGCTTACATGGCAAAGTATTGAAAACAAAAGGGACTTACAGGTAATAGGGTATAGCTGGAGCATATATATGTTTTGCCTAATATTTTAGGGCATTTTAACCCTTTGGCACTCATATCAGCCAAAACGGCTTCTGCAGTGGTCTTGAGAAATGTCCATTTGCAGACCAAAAGAGGACTATTTTTTTAATTTACCACTGGAATCACTGGCTCGATAACCGAGCCAGTGATTCCAGTAGTACATTTTCAAAAATAGTTTTCTCTTGGTATGCAAATGGACAATTTCTATGAGAAAAACGAAATTTTCTTGAATAAATTCGAGGGGTAAAGGCTTAAGAAGACTTGATGAAAGGTTGCTACATCTACGGTACCATGACATTCAACACTGGGCCTATTGCGTGTAGTTGCTCAGGGATACCGCCAATAATCGAAGTTCCCATTAACAAGCACAAATACAATATTCGACTATCGCCTGTCATACGCTATTTGATGATTAACGAATAAGCGTGTTTATGGAATTTTTCTCAGTATTGTGCCTGAAGCAGGTTACAGGATCTAATGTTCCGTAAATTTCACGTTGGCTCAACATATGCCTCTTTATTCAGCTGTTTTTGTCAGTCATGATGCGTTATAGGCTCCTATATCTCAAGCGCATACAAATTAATGACAGTTCATGAGTGCTTGTTTCCAACTAGTTAGAGCCTTCCATTCGATAATAGCCTACTATCGTCGCCACATTTGCCCAAGAACAAAGCACTATAGCCATCATATCCTAGTTTAGAAATAAATGCTGAAGACCCGGAAACAAGGCCATCTAAATCTTTGGCGATGTGACAAGCATTGCTAAGGAGAATGATATGTTAACTTGGCGAGAAGCGGGCCGTTTATATTAAATGGAAAGGAATTGTACTTTATAATTAATAACTAGATTCGATGCTTAAAGTCCGTATACAAACACAACATTAATAGCTATTTTTACGATATATTTGAAGCACAATCAAAATCCGTCTCGCACATATAAATTGCGCGAGCGTACAGTAAGAAATAATCAAGAAATGCAAGTTTCAAAACGCGCAAAACGGGAATTCGGATTTTGACTTTTTCAATTTCGGCAATCAATAAGCCAACTGCGTGTACGCCACTCCTGCATAGCAATCAATAGTAAAGAAGGCAGATGTCGAAAGTGGTGTCGTGTCGCCAAAATTACCTTTAGTACACGCTATATCTTTGTAATTGGTTCTGGTACAGTGTTTCATGGTGAATATGCTCGTACACGCTTCTTCTTTTTTAAGCAGACTGATTTCTTCTAAATTGGTTATCAAAGAGATATTTGAAAATCACGCAAATTTAGCCAATTTTCAGTGAAGATATGGTGAAAGGGCGATAAATGTTGTCTTATCAGAACGGTCTGCGCAAATTAATTAGCGTGATTTACGTCCCATACAGGTGATACATCTTGAGTTGGGAATCCATCAGCGCGCTGGTGGCAGTTTTTCAGATAAGGCTCAAAAGTAGTGTTTGTTATTAACCGAGAATGCTTCCAGCGACTCGGTGTGTGTTTTCTGAAATATTGACGTATGTGTGATCTATTTTCCAAAAAGTTATACCAGTCGTGTCAGCCACACTTTAATAACACCCCATTTGAAAGCAACTGGTTGCGTGAAATAAGAGTTGGTAAACGATTTCTGATACGGGAATTCGTATATATACACTAACAATATTATATGGCGCAGCGCAGTTCTCAAAAGTCAAAATGGACACCATCGTCCAAGAACTCAGTCTATATGTCTTTATCATGATTGTCTTAAATTAATCAAGAAATACTGCGAAGTATTAAAGGGCTACAGTTCAGCTCATAAGTTTGTTAAAGTGTTTCCAAAACAAAAACAGAAATATGCGATTTTGAACACGACGTAAGAAAATGTTGAATATTTTGAATATAATTAGAGTGGAAGACATTGCTGCCTTAGGCACCGTAGTGTACTTGTCCAGAGACCATCAAACAAACTGACCACCGACCTTAATCCCTAATTTAGTGCATCTTTTTTAGACAATAAAATAGATGCACTTAGCAGCAAAGCTAAAAACACAACAGAAATCTGTCTATAACAGAGAATTTAAGCCAAGTTTAGAATTAAAGAGGAAACTTTATCAAAACAGTTCTAGCAACGCAGGTTACAGGGCCAGTGCTGGGCCAATACCGGGCCCTATTGCACCCGTATTGGCCCAGTACCGGCCCAGTAACCAGCGTTATTAGGAAGCATTCTGGAGAATTCAGAGTCTTACGATCACGGCAATTTAGTTAACCTTGATACTTGACCTCTTGAAGTCAAGACCAATATTATACAGGTTTTTTGGACCACAAGGGCAACTAGCCCCCCCCCCAGCCCATATCCCCCCACCCCACCCACCCCACCCCCACTTCCACCCACCCCCTCCTCCCCACCACCACGCCTAACCCCACACCGCACCCCACCCTAAGTTTGGTGAGCGTCGCTTCTGTAAGAATATGTTCGTACATTTTCGATGGCATTGACTTTTGACACTTTGACAGCATAATCGCCGGAAAGATTTCTCCGGGACGCCAACTCCAATCTCCCCCACCACACGACCCCCCCCCCCCCCACCCAACACATACACCCCCCACCCCCACACCCCACACCCAAATTTAGTGAATATCCCTTCGGCAGAACGGCAGAAATATTGCACCAGACATTTTTATCTGCGGGTAGTATCTCAATAAATCTGTCTCTTAGTTCCTCAGTTACGCAGTCAGTCGCAACAGCTTATTCCGGGCTGTATCTAAAGAAAACTGCTTATCCGATTCGTCTCAAATTTAAACATAACGAAGAAGCCTGTCAGCCAACATGATTTCTAGACGTTGATATTGATGCGGATAAAAGATTCCGGATTCAGACCCGCACGCTTGCACAGACGGACGGACGGACGGACGGACGGACGGGCGGGCGGGCGGGCGGGCGGGCGGGCGGGCGGGCGGGCGGGCGGACGGACGGGCGGGCAGGCAGAGCCGGGCGGGCGGGCGGGCAGGCAGGCAGGCAGGCAGGCAGGCAGGCAGGCAGGCAGGCAGGCAGGCAGGCAGGCAGGCAGGCCGGCAGGCAGGCAGGCAGGCAGGCAGGCGAAAAGAATTTGACTGAAATTTGTCGGACCAACAACTTTTAGTCAAATTCTTTTCAGAATATTTAGCAGGTTCAGAAATATAACACGTGAATATGACGTCTGCAAAAACTCTGCAGTCAGACGTTCAATAACTGTTCCTCTATAGAGGTGCCGTCTATAATTTGACAATGTCGTGTAAACGCAACCATACAGGTAAGCTGTTGCGAAACAAATCTGACTGGAAGTTGTTGCCGCCTTAGGCAGCAAAAACTTCCAGCTAAATTAGTTTCAAAATATTCAACAAGATAAGTATTACACAATAAAAAAATGTAATGAATTGGCACTTACATGACATCACACACTGTCGCTTGAGGAGACAATATGGTGGCGGTCACTGTTCAATATTTACGCGATATTACAAAGCAGATAATCGTGATACAGATAGGGGAATGTGGCAGGATATGGAATCTGTAAACACGTGCCTGTTCGGCGGCAATTTTACAAGATGTCGTCAACGCGGTCCTATGTTCATCTAGTTCCCTTTTCTAGTAAACACTAAATTGACGTATTCGCGCCTAGGATGCAACTCATATCAATTAACTGTTTAATTGCCAAGATTTTTCAATAAAATTGCATGGCGTGCAGGCCAAGGGAAAACAATTTTTTTGTAAATTTACCACTGCATTTTTACAAAAATAGCTTTCTGCCCTCAAGACCACCACAGAGAACGTGTTTTATCAGGTTGACCGCCAAAGGGGAATTGTTAAGAAAATTCGAGGTTTTTTTTTATTAGCCAGCGTCCATTTGCAGGCCAAGAGAATAGTATTTTTGAAAATTTACCACTGGAATGACTGGCTCGATTACCGAGCCAGTCATTCCAGTGGTAAATTTTCGAAAATACTATTCTCCTGGCCTGCAACTGGACATTCTTAAGACCACTGCAGCGCGAGTTTCTTGCCGGTTTAACCATTAACAGCTAAGGCGACACACGCAGGGTTAACACATTGTCAATGCATCTCCTAGCAGAAGGGAATAGTTTTATTAACTAGAGATCGTTAAATGAAACCTTTCTCAGGGAACTCTTGGCATAAAATGTTTAGTTTTTCCAGCAGTCTGTTACCATGAAATGAAGACGATTTTTTTAGAGACACCGGAATTGCAGCCAATTACAATCTGTGAATGTCGGCATCTATTCTACAGTTAATGTTGGCCAGTTTTGTGCAGCAGTTGCTACACACCAAATTAGCCACATAATATGATTGATTGCTGAAGGGAAATGTAAGAGAAGATACCAGACAATTCAATAAAGTCCCAATCATTCCTGATCTATATCATGAAATTGATCAGGAATATATTATTAATGCAATATATTCCCGATTTATGGCAAAACAGTTTTTAAGCCTCTAACCCTCAAATTTGCTCACAAAAATTTTAATATTCTCATAAAAATTCCCATTTGCAGAGTAAGAGATTATTTTGTTGAAAATTTACCACTGGAATGGCTGGCTCGATTATCGCGCCAGCTATTCCAGTGATGAATTTTCAAAAATAGCCATCTCTTGTTCTGCAAATGGGCATTTCTTAAGATTAGTGCAGAAGCGGATTTTGTCAGTTTCAGCGTTAAGGGGTTGGTTAAACATCGGGCCTACTCCAAATTTCACCAGACCTTAAGATGCGTGTATGTAGAATAATTGTCATACATAGTGTCAACTGTAAATGTCTACATAGTTAGTAGTTGTTCTCATGATGTCGCCATTGTTAGGTTACTAATCCATAGTTCACGCGCATATTGTTGGGAGATATGTCAATGGTAAAGAAATGGCACCCCCCCCCCCCCCAACAGACCAACCCCCACTTCACCCTCATCCCCCCACCCCCACCCCCCACCCCCCACACACACACACACACACAACACACACACACACACACACACACACACACAACACGCACATACACACACACACACACACACACACACACACACACACCACCCACGCACACCACCCCCACGCCCCCTCCCCACCCCCCTCCCACGAACACCCAGGATGCTAGATTATGGATGGATTCGGGAATTATTTCAGTGTGTGGCCCCCTGTATGACCCTATCCCATTGTTCGTGAGATGCATAGGCTCAATCCAAGAACATCACAAATTTAAAGACTCGAAGAAGCTATACCATGTGTTATTAGTGACAAAAACAGAATATTTATTCTGCTATTCAAATTATTATTTTAGAACCAATCAGTACCTTAATTCCACAGTAATCGTGTATGAACGCTGTTGGATATTTTCAAACTAATTTGAAAGTGGAAGCAGTTGCTGCGACATGCTGCAACAGCTTCTAGTCAAATTAGCTTCCAAATATTCAACAGAATGATTGTTTACATCATTAAGAAGTTATGGTATCTAGTCTTTCTGAGTGAAGCGGCAAATTGACGCTCCACCACCAAATAAATTCCTTGGAGAAAAATCGGGTGGCTCGAGCGATGTGGACGATGAGAATTGAGGTGTCTATGGCAATGGAGCGATCTGATCTGTCACTCGAATATGATAGCATACTCAAATACGTCACGTGCCGGCTGATGTCACAAACATGGTGACGTTTTTAGCTCCAGACATGAACATTGGAAAGTATGTCAAGTGTACGAATTGTATGTCTTTGATGGATGTACAATTTAAATAAACATTCTGCTGAATATTTTGAAACTAATATTCAACAACTTACCTACATAGTTACCTTAAAATTGTGATTTGGGGGGAATCATGATTCAAATATATATATGAAACTAATTTGACTGGCAGAAGTTGCTATGCAACAACAAGTTCCAGTAAAATTAGTTTCAAAATATTCGACTGCTTTCCTGTATAACTGTGTTGACATTGAGACACTGAAATTGCAATGGTTGAACGGTTAGAATTACTCAACAGGGTCTTCACTAACCGTCTGACTGGTGATTTTTGCAGACGCCATATTCCAAGGTTTCTATCTCCGGGGCTGGTAATATTTTTAAAAACCCGATTTGACTGAAAGTTGTTGGTGACTTAGCCACAAACAACTCAGTTAAATAGTTTTTTCAGAATATTCAGAATGTCAAGTTTTTGCTCATTGAAATTACTGTGTGGTAGCTTGCGCAGCGAGACAATGAACAGCAGCCTCTATGGTACCAGCAGCTCAAAGTATTAATTAAAGCAGCTTTATGCTCCACCGATTATATTTTCGAAATGATTAATATGATTAATGGATGGTATAGCTAAGAGAATGTGAACAATCCCTGTCTGTCTACCCACACACCCACCCACCACACCCACTTCCACTGTCCACTTATTAGATACATTGAATGATTGATGCGCAATTTATAACACGACTGAGTTACTTTTGTTTAGAAGTATAATACCGAGATGCTTAGCTGCATTGGTGCATGACTGCATGCGTGCATCGATATGATTATTCTAGAAGGTGTCTACGTTGGATTAGATTCTGTAAATTGAAACAAATACATGTTGAAAGCACCTCCTGTCATCGTGTGTCCGCTCATTCTTTGCTTATCTTGTAATCGGTCAGCGTCTAATGTCAGCTGAAGCAATTTAATAACGCTGGCACATTTCCGTCTTCAAATCGAATTATCCGTCGACTGTGTATCTTACACCATTCAAGGCTTTGTTCAGTAGAGCTCGTTTATTGAGAAACTGAAATGCATTGCCCGTGGGAAGGAAACGCGACAGCATCGCCTTGTACAAACATGGCGACATCATGGAGAGATTGATGACAGAGTATGCTTGAGAAGCTAGAATGGGCATCAGATGCATGAGAATGTATTAGAAATTCTCCAGACATTTTCAGTGAATCCCAGATGGCCACCGGAAAAATAGAACAAACAAATTTCTCTATACAATTTGGAAGCTCTGCCGCCATATGGTCAAAGGTTGATGTTTTGGAAACTCCAATATGGCCACATGGACATGAGGTCCAAGGGCCTGTGATGCTCATCTGGACCAACATCATTTTGACATTTTTGCATATAAATAGAGATGGTCATAGCTAAAGTTGATTAAAATCCAGCATGCAGTTAAAAGATGCATTTAAAAGGATCTCTGGATAATATTTGGAAAATTCAGGATGATCACCAAAAGAATTGACAAATCAAAACTTTTGTTTGATATGTTAAAACTTGCCACGATAAGGTCATTCCATCCAAGTTTCAATGAAATCGGGGCATTGATTAAGTAGCATTTTAAATAGTTCTGGAAAATTTTCAAAAAATCTAGTTCTAGAGCCTACCACCATAGTATCCTTCCAGCCAAATATGGCTAAAATCCAGCAATCGGTTGAGTTGCGTTTTGACAATCTCCAGTAAATTGTTCATAAAACTCAGGTTTTCACCCAAAAACTTTACCAATCATGATTCTGAATAGAAGTTCTGGAGACTCCCATCATAGGATCCTTCCAGCCAAACCGCTAAGGAGGCGATGCGCATTGACAGATGGATGGATGACAGGCAATGGGCGGATGGAAATCTTTAGAAAACTTAGATGGCCACGAAAAAATTGAGCAGTTCAAATTTGAAGGTTTACCAACATAGGGCATTCCAGCCAAGTTCGGTTAAAATTGTCTCTGCGGTTAATGAGTCAGACAATTTCAGAAAATCCAAAATGGCCGCTAGAAAAATAGACCAATCAAATTTCTTGACAGAAATGTTGAAGCCTACCACCAGAATTATTCTATCCAAGTGGTCTTAAATCGGCCCATTGGTCAAAGGGATATTCCACTGGGGGATTTTATGCATCTGACGTAAAGTACTAATTTTCCGCATTAATTTGAGACCAAGAGCACAATTTTATGCCAACAAATAAAAAGGATATCCTCAATTTAAATTGCTAAAGTAACCAGTAGATAGAGGCGCCATTTTGGACAAGCAGCTGACGTCACCGACACGCCTACTCTGTTTGCCCGATCGAGGATAGCCGTAACCATCTTGCATCTCGTGGATAATTAGCGTACTGGCTAAACAACTGACACTTTGCCACAGTGTTTGGAGGAAATTAAAGTGCAATTAGTGTCCCAAATGATCGCGCCAGTCATTGTAGTGCTAAATTGTCAAAAATTGTTTTCTTATGGGCAATTTCTATTTTTTTTAAACATTGAAGGGTTATGCCAGGAGCGTGTTTGCAATCAACCAGCTACAACACATTTTTGAAAAATATGTTAGTTGAATAAATGTTGAATGTTATTTCTCTGAAAGCTGTTGCTATTGCAACTTCTGCTTCCAGTCAAATTCCAGTTTCAAAATATTCAACAGGCAGTAAATATGGGTCAACATTTAAAAATTTGGGATCAATTAGTTAACCCTTTCAAGGACAGAAAAGCAGAAAGCTTAAGATTTACCCTGCATAGGCCTATTGTGTGAAACTAATTAGTTTGGAAGCTACTGCAACATAATTCCAGGAAAATCTAATTCAGAATATTCAACACTGCGTAGTTATTTTAAACTTGGGTGTAAACGTTGTAAATGATTAGATTTAGATTTAGATTTAGATTAGATTATTTTATTTACACCCCCAGGCCACATAATGGCATATGGGGAATATGAATTTACAGAAATTATAAATGTTATGGCGATCAGACATTATATATCAATTCATAATTACATATTTTGGTATTTATCTTGTTATATAACCACTTTTTGTGCTTTCGGTAGTAGCAGCAGTAGTAGTAGTAGTAGTAGTGGTAGTGGTAGTGGTAGTGGTAGTGGTAGTGGTAGTGGTAGTAGTAGTAGTAGTAGTAGTAGTAGTAGTAGTAGTAGTAGTGGTAGTGGTAGTAGTAGTAGTAGTAGTAGTAGTAGTAGTAGTAGTAGTAGTAGTAGTAGTAGTAGTAGTAGTAGCAGTAGTAGTAGTAGTAGTAGTAGTAGTAGTAGTAGTAGTAGTAGTAGTAGTAGTAGTAGTAGTAGTAACTTAGAATTATTATGAAAGTTAGTTATTATTTACACGTACTTCATAATTAGTAATGACAGAATTATTACTGTTATTATACCGCCATCTCAATAACAAAGTACTAAAATTATAGTGGTCATATTGTGGGGGTCATCAGGGTTTAGATTATAATAAATATATAATAACTGATTATAAAAAATGTCAGATTGGTATTCTTAGAAATGGGTTATTGCTGTACATAAGGTAGTCATTTTTTAAACTAAAATACAGAACAATAATAATAATAACGCTGGATTTCAAGTGTGAAAGCACTAAACTACTAATTATGTCTAGCGTACACTTGTCATTATTTACTAGCAGTCACCTACTATCGTCTACGAAGTAAGCCGCTAAGCAGTTGCCTATAATTGACCGATCGGGCAATCAGCGACATCGTTTCATTTTGGTTTGCAAATCCCGTTTTACAATTGATGCAAGCAAGTACGACGTTAATTGTCGAGTTTGATTCTGTTATATTAAAATTAAGTACCGCGCCTTAAAATTATAGACTACATGTTCTAAACTTGTGTCTTCCAGATTTAAATGTGGAAGATATCCATCCAGTGCCGATGTTATGAAACCATCTTTCAGTTAGCCCCTTTTCATGCGGATGCTTCTGTGGATCCGGTATCTGAAAATGTGAATTTCCGTACCCTTTCCATGATCGTTTCTATTACTGCAAGCCCATGCTTGACATGCGGACATGATGCGATTTAACCATTTCACGCCAGCACTGGCCTCTGCAATCGTCAAGTTGAGGACGCAGGTCAAAAGGAGGCTATTTTGAGAATTTACAACTAAAACGACTGTCTCAGTAACCGAACCAGCCATTCCAGTGGTCAATTTTCAAAAATAGTCTTCGCTTGGCTTGCAAATGGCCATTCAATAAGGAAATATTCTGATTTTCCTGACAGAATTTGGTCATTAAAGGGTTAATTAATATTCGGCCTTCATAGCGCGAAGTAAACAGGTAAATCTAAAAGCGCTGGCGATATTTTGCTGGTGTGTCGTTGACGTCATAATCTCGCGGTATCTCGCTCTCGTTGCGAGAAAATGGATGCGCCCAGGAGTCACGTTTTCGAGCGTTTTGGGCATATTCATTTTATTATTTCTCGGCAATGGAAGTGTATTTTATATTTTTTTGCGGCAACTATTTCGGATTATAGTATATTTTTAGTTGACTTATTCCCGATTTTCACTGGAATTTCCCTTTAAGGAGGGGCAATCTCTTAAAGGATTTCCGAAAAATTTCGGAAAATCCTAGATGGGCACCGAAAAAAATTGCCGAATCAAATTCTTGTATACAAGTTTGGAAGCCTATCTCTACATGGTCGTTTCAGCCAAGTTTGATTGCAAAGCCGGTAATGAGTAGGCAGAAGTTGACGGACATATAGAAAGAAGGACGACAGGCACCATGGCATAAGCCCACTTGGCGAGTTAATATTATATGGCTATGTTGTATTGAACAAAATTACAGCATCTACTGCAGTCTCAAATGTGTACTATATGTCACACATATTTAGCTTTATGATGAAATAGATTTTGTTAATCTAGATCCATTTTCAGTGAAAAATACAAAGTCGTGGCTTTACACAAAAACCCAGTTTCAGTTTCAAAATCGCGCATAAAAAACTCGTGCACTTTGGTTATGTTGTCAAGGCTATAGATTTACCTCATTTGGGCACACCGCCTATCTGGTCTGGGGTCCATCAGTGCTCCTAGAAACGAGAGAATTTTGAAATCTGAGAGATTGATTTTGAGCCATTTTAGTTTTAACCCTTTAATGACTAAATTTCTTCGAAAAATCAGAATATTTACTTATTTAATGTCCATTTGCAGGCCAAGAGAAGACTATTTTTGAAATTTTACTACTGAAATGACTGGCTCGGTTACCGAGCCAGTCATTTCAGTAGTAAAATTTCAAAAATAGTCTTCTCTTGGCCTGCAAATGGACATTACTCAAAACGACTACAGAGGCCGGTTTTGGGCGGTTTCGTCACGAAAGGGTTAACAATGCAATAAGACCTCTGAATAGCATTAAAATGCCACAGCATCCATCTCTGAGTATGTAATTGACTGTAAATCAGTTAATTAGTGTTCATAGCAGCCAGTAGGATTTTAATTTGGGCTCACTAATATGGGCGGATTTCATTTGGGCATGACTTGTAAAATCATAGCTAAGGGGTAATCTAAAGCCCTGGTTGTTTCTTATGATAAATGGGAACGTTCTGAAGAGGCTTAGTAGGATACTATATATTTCAAGGTCGGGCCTACCAGTATTTGTTTTATTTAATGCCATTGGACTAAATTCGTTACTTACACACAGCGTTGTACGAATTTTATCGCTTTACTATTTAATACACAGGCTATTGAATATTTTGAAACTAATTTGACTGGGCGCTGTTGCGGCCTATCCTAAATATCCAACAGCTTACCTGTACAGTTTTCTGGAAATTGAGATTCGCAGTGTAGCGATCCATAGATTCCAACACGCGCAAACTATGGGTGGTGCTTAGCTAGAGATGGGCGGGGGATAGCTGGAGATGGGCGGGGAATAGCTGGAGATGGGCGGGGCATAGATAAAACTGGATTTCTCTATTATACTTCAATGCTAGATTTGAAACAGTCACATAAATCAGAGACAAAGTGGTTAATAACTTACACGTTTCACAGACAGGTATATAAGCGATGATCACAGAAAACATACAAGCAGATGCAAAAATGTATTAAAATTTTTTTATTTCTTAACGATATATATCCATAAACATGGATTCAACATTAAAATGACTTCACAACATATTTAGATACTAACAATAACATTAACCCTATGTTAAAACTGCATACACAATCATACCTGTTTAACCCTTTCACTGGCAAGACCCAGAAAGTTAATTCTTTATGATATAAAACTTATTCGGTTCAATATTTTGAAATTAATTTGACTGGAAGCCAATGCTGCCTAAGGCAGCAATGGCTTCCAGTCAAATTAATTTCAAAATATTCAACAGTTTTCCTGTGTGGTAGCATTCAAAATGAGATATGGGGAATTCACGGGTAAAAGGGTTAAGATACTCAAATTTGTGAGTATCAAAATTTTGCTAATAAGTCCTTTGCAGTAAGACACGACATTGCATATTAAAGTTATTCTCAACCAATAAGACTAGAAGGAAATCATTAGAAAGATTCAGTGACATTTGTCTTCTTCGATGCTGCCATTTAACTTGGATATTTCCATTAATCATCTGTGGAATTCTATTGTTCTCACTGGTGTGCAATGCTCAATATAAAACCACTCCCGTATTGACAATGAAAATCGGTGTACTCTTGGGAAACATCGTAAAAAGTACTAGATAAACATTTTTTATAACATGTTGACTGAAATTTTTTGCCCAAGTTTGACGAATAAGAGAAGAATATTTTTGAAAGTTTACCGCTGGAATGATTGGCTCGTTTATCGAGGTAGTAATTCCAGTGGTAAAATTTAAAACATAGTTTTTTTTCTGGCATGTAAATCGTTTAAAAGTAATAGTGCCAAAATGACTGGCTTCGTACTTGAGTGCGTACTTCTCTAACCAACCTACCTGACTAAGGGTTTTGCTTTCACAACATAAATTATATACATTTTACCCCTAAAGCACGACAATCACACAGGCAAGCTGTAGAAAATTGTGAAGCTTATGGACTTTTCCAGTTTATCCATCCATCATATGTGTCATATGATGTCATAATCAACTACGTGATGCATTATAATCATGACGACATGAATGACTCGAGATAGTCCATCTTTAACGCGTAATAGTCCGACACATTGTACGAATTGTATGTCTTTACCATTTAATAAATATTATGTTAATATTTTGAAACTAATTTGACTGGACGCTGTTGCTGCCATAGGCAGCAACAGCATCCAGTCAAATTAGTTTCAAAATATTTAACAGCTTACCTGTATAGTTTTCTGGCAATCGATAGTCAGGGAGCTCAGAGATCGATCGATCCCAACAAGGACGATGTGTGGGTGGAGCTTAGATAGAGATGGGCGGGGTATAGCTAAAACTGGAAAGGTCCATTGGTTCGCATTTGACTATTCATGTTCGAAGAGTTAATGGAGACATGCAAATTTATTTTTTAGCTGTACATGTTGGATTTTACCTTGGAACTTTTGAGGTCATTTTGTCATGCCCTCTTATTATAAGGTTGGGTCCAGTATGATTAAACAAACATGAGATATTAACTGCTAAGTTGAGAAAACGTAAAATTTTATTGTTGAAACAACCCAAAAGTCTTTACTAAGATCGTAATTATCTTGACCTTTGGACCCCAAGATCAGTGCATGATGCGCCGTCATTATAAGGATTCTGGAAGTATACACCTGTGCAAAAGTTAAGCACCACCCTATTTTTACGCACATGCGAGGGTATATTCATGTGCTATGAAGAAAGCAATAGCATAAACATTTATGTACCCATCCATCTTAGTGCAAGAGGTAATAATGCAACTAGAGGAATGCTGATTATGATGGTGGGGAAACACTGTATGTTTTTGTTTGAACTTGAAAACGAGGCCTGAATATGGTTACGTTGACACGACTGACAACTATTTCCCTACAGTTGACACACGTGGCTAGATTGTCATTAATGGTGTCTGAAAACGAAGTTTAACATCTGTGCACGAGTTTGAGACTGTCATTATTAATACCGGGTATATCCACCTTGTGCCTGGATGACGGCCTGGACACGACGTCTCATGCTGGTCACCAACCGACTGATACGCCATTGTGGTATTCGTTGCCATTCAAGATGGAGTGCGTCTGTTAATTCCTGTAGGTTCTGCACAGGAGGATCCCTCCTTCTCACCATGTTTCCCAGAATGTCCAAGATATGCTCAATAGGGTTCATGTCAGGGCTCCTTGCTGGCCATGGTAGGGTTTCGATGGCATTCTGGCAGAGGTATTCATGCACAGCTCTAGCACGATGTGGTCGGGCGGTCATCCATGAATATAGGGTGGGTTCCAGGTGCATGATTTACAAAATGAGGGACCACAACTCTATCCAGTATGGAATCTTGATATCTTTGTCCATTTAGTGTTCCAGGTACAGTCAACAGATCCAGCTTACAATCAAATGAGATGCACCCCCATATCATAACGGAACCTCCACCAAATGGAACTTCTTCCATGATGTTACGTTGGTCGTACGCCGTGCGTCTGGACCTCCATACACGAGTTCGACCATCTGTGGCATGAAGCAGGAACCGACTTTCATCGGACCAGTGTACCCGTCTCCAGGATCTCATGTTCCAGTGTCTTCTTTCGTTGCACCACCTCAGACGCTCCTCTTTGTGGTGTGCAGTGAGGAGAGGACGTCTGACAGGTCTCCTAGCTTTCATGCCAGCAGCATAGTCTCCTTTTGACGGTAGACATTGACACTCTATTGCGCGTTTCCCATTGCTGGCTGAGCACTCTGCTGTTGGTGAATGGAGATCTCCTAACAAGGCGTACTAGGGCTCGATCATCACGGGCAGTAGTCTTCTTCGGTCTTCCAGATCTAGGCCTGTCCTTCACCTCGTTAGTTTGCCCATGTTTTGCAATCAAACGACTGATTACAGTATGGTTAATGTTCAGCTGTCTGCCAATCTCTCTGCATGACATACCAGTGGTATGCATGCCTATGATTTGCCATTTCACACGATCACTTAACCTTCGTCTTGCCATAGCGGTTCACAATCAAGAGCTAATTCTCTCTGTACAAATAAACCACGGTCATGAACACAAAATTCCTAATCTTGTCGCCTAAATCTGTATGTAATGTTCTACACCTCAAACTGGACTTTTACATAACTGAACACGTGTGCTGTTTCCCGCCACGCACGGACATCAAGCGGCGTGAAGTCATGCATGCATGTGCATTTCGTACTTGGAATTATGTCAGCTAACGCGGGGACAAAAAGTATGGCAGCCTAGTTGTACCATCATGTTTCTACGTTCTATTGTTTTTGCTGGTGCTTAACTTTTGCACAGGTGTCTATGTGTCCAGGTCTGGGTTCAGTGTGATTATCCCATAGCTCAATTTATCATATAAACAAGCCTTCCAGCCTGTTCCATATTTTTCGAAATGAGCACATGTGCCGTATTCAACGGAGTATTTTCATTGGCTGTTGGCTAAATCCATTTAAATCGACCAATTAAAACATCGATTGATGTGAGCGTGACGCGTAAGGAACACTAAGCAGTACTGTTTTACTACGATTTGTCATTCATGAAACGTCATCACAAAATGTCATCGTTTAACAGTTTATCGGTCGGCAGCGAAGTAACGATTGATGGTCGTGGCTCTGCGAGTCTTAGAAGAAAGGTGTAGTTTACGGCTGACATCGTCAGTATCTGTTATCAAGTAGTGGTGCGTCACAGCGGTGGTATCAATTTCACGAAAATCAACAATGAGAAATCAGATAAAAGTCCCATCAGCAACTATTGGCCAATATTTCAAAATTACAGTTTATATGATAAATAAAATCTCAAACTCGGTCGCTTTTCATATCACTATTATGAACCTCATTGAAAATTATCAATTTTGCACTCGCTAAAGCTCGTGCAAATTGATAATTTTCAATTCGGTCCATAATAGTGATATGAAAAGTGACCTCGTTCCAGATTCTCTATTTATTAGGTCATATCTCATGTTTGGTTAATGATACTGGATCCAAACTTGGACACTTGCTTCCTTATAATGATGTAAATTGGGTGATGATGCTGGCTTTCATCCTTTCAGGATTACTGTACTTACTCACTGAGGCCGGAAGAATGGTCATTCAAATCTCGGAGTTATGTGATCTGCTGTAAATTCAAATTTTGGCATTTTTTGCTATAAACTCAAGGTGGGTGTGGCTGTAGATGAACTCAACTCGGGGTTCAAATATATAGCACTAAAATTTAACAAATTAGAAAAATACATTCTTTATGGAACAACAAAAGAAATAAATGACATAAGAAAACACAAACACAACAGTTACTATAACAAATGTATATAGAGCACTTTAACTTAACCGTAACTTGCACCAGTATTATATAAAACATCTCTAATAAACAGACATAAACAATTTGCATAACAATGCAGATATTACGTATTGTAAAGAATAATTTAAATAACAAAAACCATCATATTTTGGTTTGCTTCATATTGCAAACAGAGAAAATATCCTGTCTGATTTCTCACCATAGACTGACTATTACTGACACATATTACTATGTGCATATCTTGCTGATTTTGAATACTGAGGTACATTGCGGGTCACATCTATATAATACTTGGCCCAATTAACGAATCAAACCTGTCAATCAAACAAATGACGTCATGAATTATGTTCCACGTAGCAGGTTGACGTCATAATCAATTAGGTAATGAATGATGTATCGAAGTCCGTCATAAACGTTTAATAGTCTGTCAAGTTGTACGAATTGTATGTCTTTACTATTTAATAAACATTCTGTTGAATATATTGAAACTAATTTTGCTGGGCGCTGTTGCAGCAACAGTCAAATTAGTTTCAAAATATTCAAAAGCTTACCTGTATAATTTTCTGGAAATAAAGATTAATAGAGCTCAACCATGACAGTGATCGATCGATCCCAACACGGACAACGTGTGGGTGGAGCTCAGCTAGAGATGGGTGGGGCAAAAGCTAAAACTGGATTCATCCATTCGAGGCGAAGAGCAGAATATTTTATAAAGTTTACGATTAAAATGACTGGTTCGATAACCTAGCCAGTCATTTCAGTCATTAGTTTGATAGAATATTCTACTCTTGATCAGCAAATGGAAATTTCACAGACCCATTAGAGAAGCCATTTTACTGTTTCATTCAATAAATGGTGAAACAACATGCATGCTAAATTCCTGCAAACTACATTTTCCTTGGGGGTCTACCAATGGATATGCTGAATATTTTGAAAACAATTTGACTGAAAGTTGTTGGTGGCTAAGCCACCAACAACTTTCAGTCAAATTGTTTTCAAAATATTCATCAGGTTCAGAGTTATTGCCCATTGGAATTATTGTATGCTGGCTTGCAGCAGTGAGACAGTTAAAAGACTGGCATTGTGAAGCGTACTATGTTCTTTGTCTAAGACCAGAAAAACTAACGATAATGTACTTAAAGATGGACACGAAATTGACTGATTTCTAACAAAGCCACCTGTATGCACAGTAAAATTCTGCAAAAATGCAATTAAAATAAAAAAACTTCATATGTAGAAGTTATCACCGGTAACCATACATTGGCCCCGAAATTAAACCGAGATACAATACATCCATAAAAGATACAATATTCAATTCTAAGATCATTCTCTATAATTATTCACACATATCAGATATACTATTACTCCTCAGTTATATGTCACATGAACTAATGCTCTCATTCAATCGGATTAGATGACTGGTATACGATTCATTATTACCTCTCAGTGATGTGACATGACCTAACGCTCTTATTTGATTGGATTAGATGACCGGTATATGATTCATTATTAACCCTCAGTGATGTCACATGGCCTAATGCTCTAATTTGACTGGAGATGATGGGTATATGATCCAGTGACTCCCTCATGGGCAAATGACAAATTTGAACATCATGTGTGTGTAATATATGACAATATACCCTGTGCAAAATGACTGATTTGATTATACTGCACAGCCCTGTTTTCACAGCGATTAACTGAGGATATGCTGAATACCTTGAAAACAATTTGACTGAAAGTTGTCGGTGACTAATATTCAGCAGGTACATAGTTAGTCACTTCAGTTTTCAAATTGTGTCTAAAGTATTGAATAAAGCATTGCTGATATTAATATATAACAGTAATTATCGGCGGAATGTTTACTTTCAAATAGGCAAGCTACTACAATCAATGATATAATCCTTTTCAAGATGACATATTGTTTGTAGGTCAACATACTCGCATTGTGATGAAATATACAATATTTTGATGGATAATTAATTCGCCGCTTTGATTGTTATACTTAATTACACCCATCACTGTCTAGTAAAAAATATGTTATACAAGTGTTTTGCAGGATTTCCAGGCTTGTATCACCTGCACACACAATGTATTTCTCTCTATTTGTTCATGGAAGTACATACATTATTTCCTTCACTTTGCTCGGGAAATAGTACATTTACGCAGGTCATACAAGCCTGTAGAGTGCACAAATCACTTGATAATGTATAACTAATATTACGCGATCAAATTAGTGACTAGGTTTTTCTTTTATCAACTTTTAACAGAAGAGAAACACGTAACTACATGAAAACAAATATCTGTTACTGCATGTGGATAATAAAACCATATGTCATTTATTCCAATTACCAAAATCTGACTTACTACATGAATATAAATCTCTGTGTTACTGTAGCAAATACATATAAAGTGAGATAATCATTGGTTATTGTGCATTTCTCAAGTTTTTAGGATTTAAAGACCCATGTTCACGCCAGAATGCCTGAAAATGTAACTGTTAAAATTGTATACTATTAGAGGCTTAACTTATATACCTCGATGCAATGAAACAAAATAAATCTTAACATATGATGATTTCATTCTGTATTAATCAATATTATTTTTAGTTGTGAAATTGAATTAGAGACACATATCCCTAATTCTACTTCACAAATAACTAGATGCCCAAGGGCCTGTGGAGCTCACCTGGACCATTGGCATTTAAACCATTTGTATTTAAATAGACATGATGGATGATTTTCGGAAAATCCAAGATGGCCACCGAAAAATTGGCCAATCAAGATTCTCATTTAATATGTTGAAGCCTACAGTCATAGGATCATTCCAACCGAAGTTTTGTTGAAATTGGGATATTGATTGAAGGAGTACCATTTTTAAATGGTTCCGGAAACTTTCAGAAAATCAGAGATGGATGCCAAAACACTGACCTATTAAAATTCTGAATACAATTTCTAGAGGGTACGACAATAGGATCTTAGAAATTTCCCAAGCGATTAATGAGGAGCATTTTATACTAATTCACATTTTTCAGAAAATCCAAGAGGGCCACCATCAAAATCAAGCCGTCAAAATTCTGTATACATGTTCTTAAGCCGGCTTAGGGTTCTTTCAGCTGAGTTTGGTTGAAGTCGGCCAAGCATTTAATTTAACTGTATGATTTGCAGCGACAAGATTTTCGGGACGTACCTCTGTATGGACAGACATAGGTACGGACGGGACAGAAACATAATACAGCTACGCGTAGCGGGGGTTAGTTAGTAAAGAACATCAATAAATATTAATTTTAAATGTAACTAAGTACAGTACTTATACTAGTTATACATACATTTATAATGCTTTTATTGTGACCAAGTTGACCTTGAAATGCCTTTATCTCAAATTTAAAACATTTAATAGACATAAAGCTATTGAATATTTTCAGACCAATTTTTCTGGAAGCTGTTGCGGTTTGAAAATATACAATATACTTGTATCTCGTGTGTAGTGTTTACATGACAAGGTTACGGTTAACTACTGGTGATGGATTGCAGACATGGGAAAACAATTGGCTAAGACGTGGCTAACAATACATGTAGTTGAGTAATCTATTGGACAATACTTTGCCAAAGGCAGGTTTGTTATAGAGGGAGCCATTTTTAGCTTAATATCCGGCCCATTTCTATCTAAGCTCCATCCACTTTTTTATCCATTGAAAGCAATTTTAAATCAGAAATCCTAGAATCGAAATGGACCTTTCCAGTTTTAGCTATGCCCCGCCCATCTCTAGTTAATATCCACCCAACCGCGCTTATGTTGGGATCGATCAGTCTCTGAACTCCCTGACTATCAATTTCCAGAAAACTATACAGGTAATCTGTTGAATATTTTGAAACAAATTTGACTGGGTTCTGTTCCTGCCTAAGCCAGCAACAGCAGCCAGTCAAATTAGTTTCCAAATAGTCAACAGCATGCTTATTAAATACTAAAGACATAATTCGTACAACAACGCTTAGTCCATCATCAAGTAAGCGTTTTTGACGAACTTATCAGACGTATCTGATTATGACATCATACTACACGTCGCTTAGCTGATTGTGACATCATATTGATGGATAAACTGGAATTCTCCAGTAGTTCTCGCATTAATGTATATAATATATATATATATATATATATATATATATATATATATATATATATATATATATATAATCTCACATGAATTATCATTTCATATATATTTACCAGCAGAGTTTCCTAAGGTCTCAATTGTAATGAGCTTTTTACTAAATGAATGTGAAGAATTTGATATGAAATGGGAAAATCATCTATATATCACATATACTATTATTTTTAATTTTCAAGTCGATTCTAGTCACTTTCTTCTAATTTTGACCTTTATGTGTTTATAATTGTCCGGTTTCACTACTGCGATTATGACCAACATGCGATAAAATATCGTGACAAATGCAACATATAACTATCTCAGGGCATAAATTCATTTTAATTGATTAAAAAATTTCTGAACTTTCTATTAAAATTTATCAAACTGCTTCACTGTACAACATTTTAGCAGTAGTAAAATAACGTTGCAAGCTGTATTGTTACCGCATCACGGCTAGATGACAAGTAATATATTGCTCGCGAGGTGTGCGTCACTAGCGCGGAACTTCTCCATTTCAAGTCAACTTAAAATGAAGAGTGAAATGAAAAGATATGTCGAGAATATTCTGAATAAAGCTGTTGCTGCCATCGGAATATCTGTTCACATTTCTGCATCTCGTACGGCTTAAATGCTAGGCCACAATAAAACGTTTGAGATCACCTACAAAATCGAGATAATACTTATTAATTCCCGTACTATTAGTCAGTACACATGTACCTGATTAATTCTACATGCATATCAAGTGAATCTGACTAAACAAGGTGTGCTGACAATTTAAGCATCCTTGGGCCGAAGTTTGAAAAGGACATCGATGACACTTTCATCTGCCAGAGTAGACACATCGCCCAGATTGCGATCGTTAACGGCAATTTTTCGCAGTACTCTTCTCATGATTTTTCCGGATCTCGTTTTTGGCAGGCCTGGAGCATTCTGCAAGAAATCTGGTTGAGCAAATGGCCCTATTTTTGTTCGTACTGTAAAACAAGCAAACATGCAATAAATGAATATGACCTTATTAAATACACGGAAATAGAGGTATTCAAGCACGATTCTCGGAACTAGTCATGACGGCTAGACCGGCTCAGATGAACATATGACTTTGGAGCCAAATAAAGGTGTTTTTTCAAATAGAGGTGGTTAGACTGTTGAGTTATTGCAGATGTCATATTCCAAGGATTACATCACTGGACCCGTTACATATTTTGAAAACAATTTGACTGAAAGTTGTTGGTGGCTTAGCCACAAACAACTTTCAGTCAAATTCTTTTTAAAATATTCAGCAAATCAAGAGTTGTCTCAATGAAATAATATGTGCAAGCTGCGAGACAGTTAAAAGAGGGATCACCTGTCCTATTGAATCTTTTATGTCCAAAAAGATATATTCATGATGAATTACTTGTGCTAACAGATCCCCTGTCTAGCATAATTAGGGTAATGAATTCAGATGTGCGTGCGTGCATGTGTTTGTGTCCAGAGCTCTATCTCAAAAACCATATATTCAATTTTGTTCAAATTTTAACACAACAAAGGAGAATTTCCAGACATTGACCATGATCTAGTTAAAATAACCCGTATCCAGGTCAGATCAAAATTTGGATGGCTGATACATATTATTAGGCTTGGTACAGTATGATCAAGTGACAAGCGGCAAACTGATCAAGCCTTTTTATAACAGGTAATGTATGTGCACACCAGTTTATTTCTAAGGATAAGCGTCATTAGATCTAAAATTCATGAAGCATGTTAGTTTTAAGTGTGGGGTTTTTTTTGGGTTTCAAATCTTATCAAAAAAAATTAAAGTAATTTGTTTATTGAATGTCAATTTGCATGATAAGAGAACTTTTTTTTTTAATTACCACTGAAATTACTGGCTCAGTTATAGAGCCAGTCACTCCAGTGGTAAAATTACAAAAAATAATCTTCTTTTGACCTGCAAATGTACATTAAACCTTTAACACTTATATTAGGCAAAAATACTCTGCAGTGGCCTTAAGCATTAATGTCAATTTGCAGACCAAGAGAAGACTATTTTTGAAAATTCACCACTCCAATCAATGACTGGCTCGATAACCATTCAAAAATAGCCTTCCATGAGAAAATCGAAATTTTCTTGAACAAATTCAAGGGTTAAAGGGTTAATCTAGACCACTAGTACTTCAGGGGCTGGTTTGGCTGGCTTGACCATTAAATGGTTAAACACCAGTTATTGTACCAAAAGCATATATTACATGTATTAAAACACACTTCAGCCAATTCAGCGTGACATACCTTGAAGTTTCAATTCACTGACCAAGTTAGCGCTGAAATCACAGCCCTGAAAATAAAAGTGCATATATAGTAAGTGACAGAAATTCTTTATCAAATCCATAAATCCTAGATATAAACGACTTCAGCTGAATGGGCATTGTCAGTACAGAGATATGACCGGATACGAAACCATCAGCTAATATTAGAACAGACGGGTCCCGCACATTCCTAGCTAAGCTCCGCCCACTTTATATACACATGTTGGAATCAATTTTATCTGATCCATGCAGTTTCAGAATATTAATTGTCAAGGTAACTACATGTATACAGGTAAGCTGTTGAATATTTTGAAACTAATTTGACTGGGAGCTGTTGTTGCCATATGTAGTAACAGCTCCCAGGTAAATTACTTTCAGTGTTCAATAGAATGTTTATTTAATTGTACATTCACCAAAGAAAAACAATTCAGACACTTTCATGACAGACTTTTCCATTTTCGACACGGACGTACGTTATTTTTATCGTAACATTTTTGGCTATGACGACAGATATTTTCGTGACAGATCAGACACCTTCATTACCATCAGATCTTTCTAGAAAAGCAATCTGCATTTTGTGCCAAGAGGATTGTTAACCTTGAAGACAAGTGGTCAAAATACCACAATAGCTGTTTGAAATAGCATAATGTGTGACCAAAAGCTCACGAGCTAAAAGAACCAAAATCTAGTTACACCATAGGCCTATTCCTATGGTCACTGAATTGCATTTGAAGACGAGTAATCTTTAGTGATGATTTCTTTATGTTTCCAAAAATACTCGCTCAAACCAGTACACGGACAGTACTGTCGGTTTATACACTGTAGGTTCATATATGTTCCTCGAGTCATAAACATGCAGCGACATAGAGTACAGGTAAATATCAGACACACACTTAATAGTTTACCGCTCATGCTGGACCAAACTAGGCTTGAATGATATGCCGATATTAATGAATATTGCGATTTTTTCAGCCATGAACTTTTACGATATAATTTTGAAAAAATTGAAATATCACCAAAATTTCACTATCATATCCGGAATTTTCGAATTTTTTGTAAACACACCATTGACTGCGAATTCTAATCAAAACATAGTGGTAACTGTTAAGTAAACAATAGCCACAACTAATCATAGGGTATGCTTCACTGGTTAACTATACTCAACTATAATCGGTTATCCGTCAATCAAGCTTGCGCTGATCAGACTAGATTGTTCTGATTATAGTACATCTGACCGCCAAATAATCAATAATAATTGGAGTCAAATTTGGTTGAAATTGGTTCAACCATTACTAAAAAGTGATTTGATGAAGAGATGGATGGACGGACAACGGAAGACAGATGACAGACGAATGGCTGTCATGGCGTAAGCTCATTTGGCCCTATAATAAAACTATAACTTAATAAAGAATGAGCAACCCCATGAAGCTTCATCAAAATATGCCAAACAAAAGTAGTTATCGAACAAAAACAGAAAATTTGCACGGACAGATGACCATAGTCCAAAAAACAGATGGATGGATGGATGGATAGACTGACTGACCCACAAAATAATGGGCATTTCCCTATTACCATATAGCCAACCTTCCCATGAAGTTCTGGCACTATATATACTCCAAGCAAGTTATTGAACGCAAAGCTGCATGTGACGGACATTGATGCACGCACAGATAGAAGCAAAAACATGATCCTCTTGCTTTTGTCAAAGTGGAGGGATAAAATGGGAATTTTGAATACTTCTCACTCAACAAAGTATCACATGACCAGAAACCCGCGAAAAAATACTATATATCTCCGGAAATTTCATTGAGAAATCAAGTGTAGTAGTGGATTCTCCCAAGCTATAGTTCATTAGCAAGCAAACGGATACACCATCACATGAGGTAAAGATTATTGCCATTTCCTGTGGTTATTCTACCATCTGTTTGAGCTCAGTGCTTGGACTAATTCTTACTAATCTAAGCCACCAACACCTTTCAGTCAAATTGTTATCAAAATATTCTGTAGGTTCAGAGTTATTGTCCATTGAAATTCTAGTCTGGTGGCTTGCTGCAGTCAGCCAGTTAAAGATTTAAACATGTTCAGAGACTAAACGAAATCTAGGATTTCTTTTTTCACGAGAGAGTTGATACTTACCTCCCTAATACTTTTGATATTGCTAAATATCGGCTTTCACTCAATAAAACACTCAGATTAAAAACAGTTAGGTGCCCCTACTGGGCAGGGAGTCAGAGGTAGTCCGGCGGATGCTCGCCCCACCACCGCGCATGCGCCGACTACTACTTCCTCTGGCTCATTTATTGGCTAACACATGCAACTACCAAGAGCCTGAAGACCGAGCCTCTGTGGGGCGGAGAGGCCGGGTCAGTATCTAGGGAGGTAAGTATCAACTCTCTCGTGAAAAAAGAAATCCTAGATTTCGTTTATTTCACATCAAGAGTATACTTACCTCCCTAATACTTTTGATATTGCCAGAATTCGAAAGTGAATCTGGCGGGAGGGAGGCGAGGTCAAAAGACCAGCTCTTCCCTATACGCTTTCAAGCGTTTAAGGCACTTATGACGTCTGAAACTGTGTGAAAACACAGTCAGGATTTGATAAACCATCGGATAACACAACCGATGCCTGAGAGATGACCGATTTGTCATATGCGCTCCCCCCCCCCTCCCTTGGGAGGAAGATTAAATGACCTCAATGTCCTACACGCTCTCTTCGTACTAGTGCTAAGTACTATAGGACAGAGACGAAAAGGCTCCATTTTCGTATACTCTCTCTAAAGAACCACAACCCACATAAACCATCACCATATTAATAACACTGGGTAACGTGACAATACAAAACAATGAACAACACATGAACAAGACTGACCTTGTTGTACTAGGAAGCTGTCATCATGAATCCAGTAGAGAAGGATGATACAGTCCCGACAAGTGGTTGTCACCGTCGCTGAATGGCGAAGTATATAAGCAATGCGGAGGCACTCTTCACAAACATAAAGCGGTTATTGTTTCAAAATCGACAAGGCGAGAGGGTTAGAGGTGTCACGGAGGTAATGGTCTGTAAAACTTGACTCACAGTGCCACTGAGCCACTGACATAATATCATCCACAGGGACCCCATTAAAAAGGGCAGTGGATGTCACGACACCGCGGACACTGTGAGCCTTGGCCACGTCAACCTGTCGCCCGGCGGCGGATTTGTGACAAAATTGAATACATTCCACAATCCACCTAGAAATGGTGTCCTTAGACGCCCTACCATGGGGTTCAATATATGACAACCATAACGCTGACTGGTCGGTACGCCACTCCGAAGTACGCTGTTTGTACCGGAGCAGCGCCCGTACGGGGCACCATACTTTAGAATTAGGATCATATCTAGTTAAAGATGGCAAAAAAATAGGTTGACCTGGATATTTCAATGACTGATTTTTAGACAAGAAATTAATCCTAGGTAGAAGCTTAAGGCCTTCCCCTGTAACCACAAAACGGTCAACCTCGGCTGATAAGGCGTGAATTTCACTCCTACGCCTTGCCGAGGCCGCAGCAATTAAAAATACAGTTTTAAGAGTTAACATTTTCATAGAAATGGAACTAAGTGGTTCAAAAGGCTTATCACCTAGTACCTGGAGCACCAGTGATAAACTCCAAGACGGAATCAGTGGAGGATTCCTTGGTCTTAGATTGCCCATGCCTTTAATTAATACATTTAATGTACTTACTTCATCACTCCCCCTATTAGCCAAGCAAGGAATAACAGTCATTAAAGCTGACTTATAACCAGCAATAGAGTTAGGCTTGAGGCTATAGGCATCATATAGGTGACAGAGGAAATCAGCCACTACCTGAATAGATGATTCCATTGGATCAATACATCTTTTTGAGCACCATTCTGCAAATCTGTTGATTTTATAATTATATGCTCTGGAGGTTGACCCCCTCCTGGCTTTGGCCATAAACATGGCCGCTTGCTCAGAAAAGCCCTCCTTAATTCTAGATTCCTTGACAACATCCACGCAGTCAATCGGAACATTGACGGATTGTCGTGAAGGGCCTTGCCCTGGAAGATAAGGTTGTCCATCAGAGGCAGCGGAACCGGATTGCAGACCAGAAGGTCCAGCAGATCCGTATACCACGATCGGCTTGGCCAATCCGGGGCGATCAGAAGCACTTGGCACTCCTGCTGCCTGATTTTCTGAAGCACCTTTGGAATCAGGATTGCTGGGGGGAATGCGTATGCATACATTCCCTCCCAGCTGATAGCTAACGCATCTGTTGCGAAAGCGCTTGGGTCTGGAATCGGAGAGACGTACGTCGTCATCTTCGCATTCTTCTTCATCGCGAACAAATCTATGTTGGGTTTCCCCCAATGGTCGAACAGACGATCCGCCACACATTGATTTAGTTGCCATTCCGTGGGTAAAACACTCATCCTTCGGCTCAATGAGTCTGCTAGCAGATTTAACCTCCCCGGAATATGAACTGCTTTCAAGGTGATCCCATGATCCAGGCACCAACAAAGCAGTCTCCATGTCATCATACAGAGACTGGGCGACTTCGTTCCGCCCTGGCGGTTTATGTAAGTCACTACTGTTGAGTTGTCTGAACGAATTAGAACAATCTTGCCCTGAACTTTCTGTAAGAAATGTTCCAGGCCCAGGACTACTGCTCTTAGCTCTAGTAGATTGATATGTTCCTTGGACTGATCCAGATCCCAAAGCCCTGATACTGTGGACTCTTCCAGACAAGCTCCCCACCCCTCCATCGATGCATCTGTATACACAGTCACCTGAGGGTGGGGAGGGGTTAGCAAAACCCCCGGCAAGAGATTCTCTGTATTCAACCACCATTGCAGGTGGTGAATCAGAGGCGCCAACACCGACACGTTCGAGTCCAGCGAACCTGAACTCTGGGTCCACTGTGTCATGAGAAACAACTGGATCGGACGCCTGCGCAAGGCGGCCTGTGGAATGACTGGTTCCAAAGAAACCATCAAGCCCAGCATTCTCAAGTAAACCCGTGCCAGGACATGACGACTGTCGCACACCGACTGAATTACCGAGATGAGTACTTGAACCCTCTCCTGAGTGGGGTACACATACCCCGTCTCCAGATCGAAGAACATGCCCAGGTAAACAAACTTCTGGGATGGAGTTAGCTCTGATTTCGGGAAATTGATCAGCCAGCCCAAGTCCGAGAGAGTTTTCAAAACAATCTCCAGATTGGCTGACAACGATTCCCGGGTGTGTGCTTTCAACAGCCAGTCGTCTATGTACGTGTGGACTGCTATGCTTCTCCTGCGGAGGTATGCAGTGATCGCGAGAACCACACGGGTGAAGACCCGAGGAGCCGTGGAAATTCCGAAGGGTAACACCCTGAATTCCCACCGCCGGCCCTGAAATGCAAATCTCAGGAAGCGACGGAAACTCCTCTCTATGGGAATGTGGAAATAAGCATCCTTCAAATCTATCGACGCTGTCCACATCCCTCGCTCTAACCCCGCCAACACCGAGCGCACAGTCTCCATCTTGAAACTGGGTGTCTCGATGAACTTGTTCAACGGCTTGAGGTTGAGAATCGGCCTCCACCCTCCGGTGTTTTTTGTTACCAAGAACAGGGTTGAATAGAAGCCCGGGCACCTCTGTGCCGGCTGAATGGCTTCTTTTAGTATGAGGGAATTTATTTCCTCCTCTATACACAACCTCTGATCCGGATCCCGTGGAATGGGAGTCCAGATCGGCACGAGAGACAGTCGCGATGGCGGGCCTGTCACCCAGTCGGGACGATACCCGACCGAAAGCCATCGCAAGACTAAACGGTCCTGAGTCAACCGCTTCCACTCTGGCAAGCGGGCGGCCAAACGGCCGCCCACCGGTCCACCTAGGGATAGAGGTGGACATAAGGAGGGCCAGAGTGGCACTGTTCTCTCGGCCTGAAACACCGGAGTGGTTCCCACCGCGGTAACCAGGCCATCAGGCCCGATTACCGCGACCAGATCCCCGCGCGCCCCGCCCAGCGCCGCGCGCACCACGGTGCGCGGGCGGCTGTCTGGCTGGGTGCGGCTGGGGAGCCTGCGCCCCCCTCACTGCTGGCCGAATCGCCCGTGGCCTAGGCCTACGTTGCGACGGTGGCTGGCCCCTGACCTGGCCAGCACCACCTCGAGCCTGCAGAGGACGATACGCAGGGGGTGCCGCGCGAACACGCTCCCGCCGGAGCACCTCAAATTGTTCCCGCAGCGCCCTCTGGTTATTAACCAGAGTGACCGTCTCCTGGAGGTGCCTGCATCCCTCACCTCCAAAGAGACCAGGACCTGTCATAGGCGTCCGCAGCAGCCTATTATACAGGTCCTGGGACTGGGCACAGATTGTCAAGCGCAAACGTGCGCCTCGCCCGGACACTTCTGGTTACCGCCCGCGTCAAACAGTCCAAAGCCAGGTTGATACCATCCTGAATGGCTCTCTGGACTGTCACCGGGCTTGGTTGGCGTGATGCGGAAGCCGCTACCACCCCTTGTAGCAGCTGGGAGACGTGGGACAGAGCGGCAATCGACGCTCTCCCACTCTCCTCCGCATCCCGCAGCGCGGCATTTGCCGAACGCAACGCGTTCGAGCACAAGACACCCGTGTCAGAACGGGAGCCCGGCCGCGCATCTTCGCCCAAAGCCGCGCGATCATCAACGCTCGGCTTCGGCACCACACCGTACCGCTGGTAATCCAGGGGCACGATGCGGCACCGCTTCGCCACCTCGCGAGGGGCCTTCGCGAGACGTCCATTCACCTTAATGGATGCCTCTGCCGCTTCGAACATGTCCACGACATGCTCAGCAAGCGGCAGAGATGGCATAGCGGTAGCCGCCGGCCTACCAGCTAACCACGGCCGATGGTCACGCTGGCTAGCCGGCAGCTCCACGGGTAGATCTGGCCGAACACTTACCAGCCACTGGCAAGCGTCCGACCAATCCTCCTCCGTGGCTAACTGCGAGCGCTCTACTAGACGAGGGCCTTCGTCTTCCTCCAGAGCACTCGCAGTTGATGTCGACGGCGGGTAAGCTGATACCCCTGGCAAGCCTGGAAAAGCATGCGGGCCCGAGAGAGCAGGCATGCTAAATTCCGCGGCTTGACCAGGAGCAGGCGCCGTGGCAGAGCGCGGGGTAAACACCGCTCTACCACGGGTCTGACCAGCACCAGCCATACCATCGGCAAGCCGAGGTATGCGGTATCCGTGGTCAACAGCACCGCCCGGGGACACCCTCTGGACCGTGAAATCTACTCCTGCGTGAGTAGAACCATGGAACACGTCGCCTGCATTCCCCGCGAGGGGTGCACAGACGTCGTATTCCATGGCCACGTCCTCAGAAGGCGACCCCAGCAGGAGATCCTCTTCTTCCTGGCCAGAAAGATTAGACTCCGGGTCAGCAAAGAGAGCTAACCCGGACTGGCCAGGAAAGGTGCCATAGGAGGGTTTGGCACCTTCGGCGCGCGGATACCCGGGGTCTGATGAGCAGACCGCGGGTCCCAGCAACAACCGTTGTCCACGGCCCCTCGGCGCGGCGCCATGCCTGCTGCCAGGGCCTTGGACTGCCCCCAACAAAGGGGCCACCTCTGAATCCACAACCGGACCGGACCTAAAGAGACCGGATTCAGAGGCGGGGATCACCTGCTCGTAAGCAGATGCCGAGGACAACAAAGGAGCTGGCCCAGGGAGCATGCCACGAAGCAACTCTGGGACCAGATCCTTTATTGTCCTCTGCATCTCTTGCAACATTTCGGACCTGAAGGCCTCCATATCCACCGCGGATGAGGCCTTCTTCTTACCCTTCTTACACACTTTCTCCTTCTTCTTCCTCTCTTCCTCCATTACCTTCTCCCTTGCCTGCAATGCGAGAAAATCAGACATTAATTCGCCCCCCCACAGCTTACATACGTCGCACTTCAGCAACGGTCCACAGGGACTGCAGCTGAAGCACAAGTGCGGGACGAAGCGGCTTTTAAGAAACCTCCCGCAGGACGGGCAACCAGGTCTCTGAAACAGGACAAAGGACAGGGACAATGAGCAAGATAGTTAAGGTTAGCGAACTCAAAACCAACTAAAAAGAGAGGACAGGATCATCAAGATCAGAAATCAAGAAGAACCAGCCATGGACAAAACGTTAATTGTTAATAAAAAGGCCAAGGCCGATTATGACGTCATCACTCTCGTGACCAAATTAATCGATCCGCAACAAGCACCAAGAGCAAGAACGAATTGTATAAGTAAACGGAACATTTCCGTTGAATTGGCATTTCGAGTACACAACAATCAGATATACAGAGATAACTCCTTCCAATTCTAGCATTGGCAAAAAGGGAAATTATCTCCCCTTTTGTTTACAATAATTAGATACCTGATCCTTGTATAGACAAACCATCCAACGTGATGAACCGGAGAACTCCACCATAGTACGCCTCTACATTCTCTCCACCTCAGGGGAAGGAATTGGAGCAAGAGGGCAAAGTGAGAAGACCTTTATAACAGGCCTCCAACTCACTGAACATAGATCTTTTGGTTAGATAACCTAACAGTATTAGTAGGAAATGGAACCGTGGTGGAGAGAAAACATATCCTCTTGTGCCGAGAAGTCCATCAAAGCGTCTATGCGATACCTGTGGACAAAACACAAAGAGAAATGAGACATATGAAGCACCATGTTGTAAAAAACCAACATAATCAGGCGCTAATCACGGTAAGCGCGAGTCCCGGAAATACATTAAACCGGGACAAAACACGCTAGCATATCAAAGAATTCACCTGATAAAGCGATCCCGCTCCTTCTAAAGGCGAATCCTCCCTTTCCGACATGCTTCCACCAAAAATAATCGTCAAACGTGAGCAAAAAACAAGGCAACGCGCAGAAAAGTATGAAGAACACAAAACCGCATGTAACCCTTTGCCAATAAATGAGCAAAGAGGAAGTAGTAGTCGGCGCATGCGCGGTGGTGGGGCGAGCATCCGCCGGACTACCTCTGACTCCCTGCCCAGTAGGGGCACCTAACTGTTTTTAATCTGAGTGTTTTATTGAGTGAAAGCCGATATTTAGCAATATCAAAAGTATTAGGGAGGTAAGTATACTCTTGATGTGAAAATTAGTATACATATAGCGCACAGGTTTCCTGTGACACTGACCTGTTTGAGTGTGACGAAACAATAAGTACATTCTCCCTTCACAGCATGTGGGTGTGACACAACTGCTGCCTCAGCGACAGCTTGATGCTCAATCAGAGCAGATTCAATCTCAGCTGTACTAAGTAAATGTCCCGATACATTCACCATATCATCGATGCGACCTGTGATCCAGAAATATCCATCAGCGTCACGCCGAGCACCTGGTAAGGGGAAATACAATCTATGTTTATTATCTGCTTCCTGTCTTACATAAAAGTATTACATTAAAGCAGACTTGCGCAATTACGTGATTAAATCGAAAATCACGATTATTTTTTAAATCATAAATTTGTATGATTAAAAATTATATAATCAAATAATCGTTAATAATCTCTATTGTAGAGAATATTTCTAATCTTACATTTTAATTACTTTTTAAAGCGACCAGTCGCGAAAATATACATTTTGTTCAGTGAATGTTTGTCCAACTGCAGCCGAAGTGTAGACTATTTTTTTTTAATGTATCACTGGAATGCCTGGCTCAAGAATCGAGCCAGGCATTCTAGTGATACATTTTCAAAAATAGTCTTCTCTTAGCCTGCAAATGGACTGTTCTAAACACCATTGCAGCCTTCATCATTGATATGCTTTTGTTGTTATGTCTGGGTAATTTGTACACAAGCTGATTAATTGAGTAATCACGATTATTATTAAATAATCTATCGTAATCCACTCAAAAACAATAATTGCACAAGCCTACATAAATGACACAAATATCCTTCAACTTTGCTCAGGATATTTAGTTATCCCTAAGTATGTATGGATACATAACGAATGTGTACACACAAATGTATTTTAGCAATACGGATGTGTGGACATCACCATACAATAATATGAAACAATTTTCTTGCATGGTATAAAATTCTCTATAATATTGTCACAGACAGTCCTATTCTCAGGGTGGTGGGAAGACAGTTTGATTGATGTATCAACTGCATCTATGTTCTCATACCATATATCAGGAAGAGATAATACAAAGCGGTTCACTACATGGCTGAGGCTGCCTTTAACAAGTTAGATGCCTAAATTCTAATGGGTTTAGTACGCTAATTATTACAGTACCAATCCCTATCAGTATGATTGATGGATGTGTAACTATATTAAAGCTGTAAGCTTACCTACCAGGAATGGTACAATGACTGATGGTACCAAGCCGCTAGATCTAGAGCTACCCACCAATTAAGAGCTTATTGTAACAAGAATTCCGCGGAATTAAATGTCTCGCCTGCCTCCTGTTTGTCACAGTTACCTTTACCTTTAACCTTCTGCCCTCAATGTTATTATGCTAACATTATAGGTAACCAGGTATCCAAGTCTAGTTGCAATAGGCTTAACCAATCCTGAATTATAAGCTGAAAAGTTTTGCTAAACGCAAAAACAAAGTTGAAATAACAGTTCTGTATCAAAGTCACACTGACCTTTGATCTTGTGACCCCAACATCATCATGCTGCTTCCTATCATTATAGGTAACCAGGTATCCAAGTTTGGTTCCAATTGGATCAGGCATTGCTGAGATATAAGGCAATAATTTTGTTTAATGCAAAAACGTAACGTTAAATATTAACAAAGATTATACCATGACGTTTGACCGCCATAACCATGACCTCATGGTCTTTTTATCGGTGGGCTGCTTCCTTTTGATGTATATCACCATGTGCCCAAGTTTGGTTCCAATTGGATCAGGCATTGCTGAGATATAAGGCAATAACTTTTGTTTAATGCAAAAACTTAACGTAAACTATTAACAAAGATTATACCATGACGTTTGACCGCCATAACCATGACCTCATGGTCTTTTTATCAGTGGGCTGCATCCTTTTGATGTATATTACCATGCACTAAACGAAATCTAGGATTTCTTTTTTCACGAGAGAGTTGATACTTACCTCCCTAATACTTTTGATATTGCTAAATATCGGCTTTCACTCAATAAAACACTCAGATTAAAAACAGTTAGGTGCCCCTACTGGGCAGGGAGTCAGAGGTAGTCCGGCGGATGCTCGCCCCACCACCGCGCATGCGCCGACTACTACTTCCTCTGGCTCATTTATTGGCTAACACATGCAACTACCAAGAGCCTGAAGACCGAGCCTCTGTGGGGCGGAGAGGCCGGGTCAGTATCTAGGGAGGTAAGTATCAACTCTCTCGTGAAAAAAGAAATCCTAGATTTCGTTTATTTCACATCAAGAGTATACTTACCTCCCTAATACTTTTGATATTGCCAGAATTCGAAAGTGAATCTGGCGGGAGGGAGGCGAGGTCAAAAGACCAGCTCTTCCCTATACGCTTTCAAGCGTTTAAGGCACTTATGACGTCTGAAACTGTGTGAAAACAGTCAGGATTTGATAAACCATCGGATAACACAACCGATGCCTGAGAGATGACCGATTTGTCATATGCGCTCCCCCCCCCCTCCCTTGGGAGGAAGATTAAATGACCTCAATGTCCTACACGCTCTCTTCGTACTAGTGCTAAGTACTATAGGACAGAGACGAAAAGGCTCCATTTTCGTATACTCTCTCTAAAGAACCACAACCCACATAAACCATCACCATATTAATAACACTGGGTAATGTGACAATACAAAACAATGAACAACACATGAACAAGACTGACCTTGTTGTACTAGGAAGCTGTCATCATGAATCCAGTAGAGAAGGATGATACAGTCCCGACAAGTGGTTGTCACCGTCGCTGAATGGCGAAGTATATAAGCAATGCGGAGGCACTCTTCACAAACATAAAGCGGTTATTGTTTCAAAATCGACAAGGCGAGAGGGTTAGAGGTGTCACGGAGGTAATGGTCTGTAAAACTTGACTCACAGTGCCACTGAGCCACTGACATAATATCATCCACAGGGACCCCATTAAAAAGGGCAGTGGATGTCACGACACCGCGGACACTGTGAGCCTTGGCCACGTCAACCTGTCGCCCGGTGGCGGATTTGTGACAAAATTGAATACATTCCACAATCCACCTAGAAATGGTGTCCTTAGACGCCCTACCATGGGGTTCAATATATGACAACCATAACGCTGACTGGTCGGTACGCCACTCCGAAGTACGCTGTTTGTACCGGAGCAGCGCCCGTACGGGGCACCATACTTTAGAATTAGGATCATATCTAGTTAAAGATGGCAAAAAAATAGGTTGACCTGGATATTTCAATGACTGATTTTTAGACAAGAAATTAATCCTAGGTAGAAGCTTAAGGCCTTCCCCTGTAACCACAAAACGGTCAACCTCGGCTGATAAGGCGTGAATTTCACTCCTACGCCTTGCCGAGGCCGCAGCAATTAAAAATACAGTTTTAAGAGTTAACATTTTCATAGAAATGGAACTAAGTGGTTCAAAAGGCTTATCACCTAGTACCTGGAGCACCAGTGATAAACTCCAAGACGGAATCAGTGGAGGATTCCTTGGTCTTAGATTGCCCATGCCTTTAATTAATACATTTAATGTACTTACTTCATCACTCCCCCTATTAGCCAAGCAAGGAATAACAGTCATTAAAGCTGACTTATAACCAGCAATAGAGTTAGGCTTGAGGCTATAGGCATCATATAGGTGACAGAGGAAATCAGCCACTACCTGAATAGATGATTCCATTGGATCAATACATCTTTTTGAGCACCATTCTGCAAATCTGTTGATTTTATAATTATATGCTCTGGAGGTTGACCCCTCCTGGCTTTGGCCATAAACATGGCCGCTTGCTCAGAAAAGCCCTCCTTAATTCTAGATTCCTTGACAACATCCACGCAGTCAATCGGAACATTGACGGATTGTCGTGAAGGGCCTTGCCCTGGAAGATAAGGTTGTCCATCAGAGGCAGCGGAACCGGATTGCAGACCAGAAGGTCCAGCAGATCCGTATACCACGATCGGCTTGGCCAATCCGGGGCGATCAGAAGCACTTGGCACTCCTGCTGCCTGATTTTCTGAAGCACCTTTGGAATCAGGATTGCTGGGGGAATGCGTATGCATACATTCCCTCCCAGCTGATAGCTAACGCATCTGTTGCGAAAGCGCTTGGGTCTGGAATCGGAGAGACGTACGTCGTCATCTTCGCATTCTTCTTCATCGCGAACAAATCTATGTTGGGTTTCCCCCAATGGTCGAACAGACGATCCGCCACACATTGATTTAGTTGCCATTCCGTGGGTAAAACACTCATCCTTCGGCTCAATGAGTCTGCTAGCAGATTTAACCTCCCCGGAATATGAACTGCTTTCAAGGTGATCCCATGATCCAGGCACCAACAAAGCAGTCTCCATGTCATCATACAGAGACTGGGCGACTTCGTTCCGCCCTGGCGGTTTATGTA